>KZ063053.1:1130-36036 GCA_002091835.1 Anopheles maculatus
GGGCTGGGGTAAATCGTTAATTTAGGAGTGTGCTTTAAATTGAATTTTATTTTTTGCCGACCGCTGGTGCAGGATGTGAAAGCAATGCCATTCCGGTGTAGATTGTTAAGTGATAAAGTGTATTAAAGTTGATAAAAAAAGTGCTTCAAAACCGCAAATACCAAGCGTCCGGGGAAACATAACCGAAAATCTCACCTCGCCCCAACAAAACAGGGGCCAGCCGGTCGGTGTGTATGGGGGGAAGAAGCTTAGGATCGTTTGCGAACCAAATTTAGGGTTTTGCCTCCGTTTCTTATCGCAGTCACGTAAAGCTTTTCCTGGGGAGCGGTGCGCGCGCGTCTGGGACCCGGCATACGGCCCGCAGGGGCTTCGTCGCGATATGATTGTCCATTATTTGGGTACTCCCCTGCTCGCACCGTTTCGGTCGTCCGTCTGTGCTTAATCTGCATAAAAGCTTAATGAAGGAAAAAAGCGACGCAGCGACTCCGCTCCAGAATACCGGCCCCGTCCCAGGTTGGGCCATCTGGGAATGGGAATATTTATTCGCAGAAATGAAAACGAGAAGTGAAAAGCCAGTGAAGAAGTAACGCTACCGGTGTGGGGGCAGGGTATCGAGGTGGGAAAATCGAGCGGGAAAACCAAGAGCATACACACACACCAGGAATCGTCGAATAACGTTTAGTAGAGCACCGTAATAGCGCTTTAACAGAGCCGTCGGAAGTTTGGTGCGAAGATACATCGGCGGGAATCGCATTTCCGGAGAATTACTTAAAGGTATGTCTATCTTTTACGATAATTCCTTCGCAGTAGAGATGCTGCTTTATTGATAATTCAATTTACTTACAAAAGCAATCATATTTGATCTCCGGCTATGTCTGTCTACCTGTTAAAAAGAAATGTGGCCCAAATTAAGACGTTAAGTCGTCGGAACCTACGGTCCCCCAATCAATGGCCGAGTGATTCCAATGCATTGTGTCCAGCGATAAATCTTGCCCTCGGTACACGTGTCCAACGGTGGGGCTGGGAATACAACATCAAGGAAATATGTTTCGCCCTCGGATGAAATATGTTTCGCCCGTCTCAGACGGACGCGTGCACTACAAGGTGGGAAAAACTCGTTCCCTCCAAGCACACGGCACAGTTCCATGGTGACCTTCAGCGAGCTTTTTCGGGCGCCAAACCGAACAACGAACGAAGGCGCGGGAACTAATGGGGTGATCCTGGGAAAATGTTGAAGCGTAGTCAACGACGAAACAGCACAGTAACGAATCGAATTCCTCATTTGATTGAGATTCCTGCGAAAGCGGCCCAATATGCCGGCGCACAACACAGAAGAAAAAAAAGGCACGGTCCCGATGGTCACCATCCCCACCCGGACTGATAAATGAGAAACGATTTTCCTCCGGCCGGAGCAGTGGCCAGCCGCAAGAAGGCGGGAAAAATCGATCACGCTACGGGTGGGGAGCACACCGGGCACACGTCGTCCCGTATCGTATCACATCGGGAGTATGATATTTTTCCAGTTTTGATTGATTGTAGAACATTTCCGCCTACGCATGGTGGTGGTGGCGGTGTTGCGTGTGTGTGTGTGTGTGTGAGCATGGTCACACGGTGCGTCACGTAAAATGAATGGTTTCTTCCACGAAACGGTGTATAAGGGTTCTTGGAGAGTCTTGTCTTGGAGTCCGTAGCAATATAGCCAACCCGGTCAATAGATGCCCCGGTACACGATGCCGATCCATTATTATGTTTCGCCAGTTCTTAGCGAGAATGGCCGTGCAGAAGATTGCGACGACACGATATCTTCATTATTTCTATTAGCGAGATTGGTTCGAACGTGCACAAACGGAACAATATTGACACAGTCCTCGGTCAGCTGGAAGTAACTTACACGCATCCTTTTGATGTGCTGCCGGACGCTCAAGCATTCTATTGTTGTACCTCTCGAGCGACAAGCAGGCAACAACGTGAAGAACGTGAAGAAGCTTAAGTTTGTTTCGCCTTGATTGAATGAACAACTCGGGGACGGGGGTTCCGGCTTCGCGAAGCTGACAGCCCGGTGACACACCGTCTGACATTTAAGTAGGCGTATTAAGTTAAGCGTATTGCAAGCATCGCAAGTAAGTTAGTCTTCATTTTCGGAAGAAATCTTGCGAGAAAGGTAAATAAATCAGTACGATACGTGTGCCGGGACAGACTGCATCCAACGCTATAATTGAACGTCGCTCACGTGCAGTTCTGGTGAATGTTGGCTTCAGCAAAGTTATGTATTTACAAATTTTGCTCAAACAAACGCAAACTCAATTACCTCTTTCGCACCGGGAGCAACGCAAAACGAGCAGCATCCGCTGTCGGATGGTCACGAAAACTTGCACCAGCAGCATCCAGGGAAACGCAACCCAAATTATGGCACAACTTTTACCAAGTCAACGCCAGACAGCTTGTTTTTTGTCAATGCGCGGTGCGCGTGCGAAGAAAAATTAAACTAAGCCCTTCCGCGGGTGTATCAACGAGTGGGGGGAACCCGGGAGAGAGAGAGAGAGAAAAGAAGAAGGAGGGAAAAATCACTCCCGACATGCAGCTTTACAAGCTGTTACAAGGCACACATTTGCATAATACAATATTTATGATGATGACTAGTCATGTTTGCTAAGAATTATCTCGTTAGTGAAACATGAATTAAATATTTCGCGCGGCTATATCTGTGTTTGTGTGTGTGTGTGTGTGTGCGCGCTCTCGTGTGTTCTATGTGGGGGAGCCTGGGAAAAGCGCAGCCTGATGGAAGTGATAGCTCATCTCTCCTGTGAGGTAGTGGTGGTGAGTGGTGAAAATTGAATTTTCCACAATAGAGAGAACAATACACCACCCAACCCAGTGCTTACTCTAAGCTTCCAATCCACACAATGCCCGTGTGTGCGTGTGTGGACATGAGTATATGTTCACGAATCGATCGAGTGGATCCCGCTTTTGTGACCGAACAGGAGTGGGAAATGATGTGCCCTTCAGCCCATCATGTATCATGACAAAACTCCGCATCCTGGTAGTAGTAACTCGACGGCTCCTTACAGTGTTCTCCCCCGGGGGGTTGCTCCAAAACGGACCATCCCAAGTAGTCCACCCCCTTTTAGGCTCGTCATTCACCCATTCAACGTCATCGTTTCCGATACCCGGCAACTACTGCGCTACCCTCGACCTGCTCGAAGCGTGTCCACGGTGAGTGCGGCAATTTCACACATTTGATTCAATCAAGCACACGTTCCCCGGAGCCACATTCCACGAGGGTTGTCGAGGGTTCTGGACCGCTCCGGTCGTCCACGTTTAGTGCGAGCATAATGCTGATATAAGTGCGGTCGATTTGAGTGCTCGCTTGCACGGCGTTAGGACACCGTACCTGATGGATGGATGAACCTGGATGGTCGGTTGCGGCGTCGGTGATTGTGGCGTCATTTCTTAAAAGCCCGTCACTATACAATACAACCGGCGTGAGCGCTGGGGACGTTCTCCACTGTGACATAATAAGCCTTGAACTGCTCGGCACAGTTGGCTCCATTCGTCTGTACGCCGTCAGTGTCTCGCGATTACTCCTTTCACCAGCCAGGCCACGTCGAAAGGATTCTGCAGTAGGTGCAGTGATTGAGTTCTCTGTCCCACCCCCACTTCGGCCGGGAACCAGCCGTTGCTATTGTGTGCCGGTATGTGCCTTTTGCTACACAACACCGGGTGGCAGGAAAGCGACTAACAATACCGTCCATGATCACTCGAGTGTTTTATGGAATCAAACAATAGCTCGCTTTCAGTGCCGGCACCGTTCCATCCCCCGGCGTAATTGTGCCCATTGGAAACCTTGCAAACCCGTCTTGAATGCCGGCGTTTAAGGCTCAAAGGGAGCCGGCCGGATGGCTGCAGGATTCTGCACGATAGTGCTTGCATGGCAAATGGCCATCCCGCGGTACACAGCGTTTCCAAAAGCAAACGGATGAAGAGTGGAAATCTGTGAGAAAGGAAAATATGCTGATTGTGCAGAAAACTAAGGCAAAAACCTTAATGGGGCAATGGTCTGGACGAAAGTGTGTGTGTGTGTGTGTGTGGAAAGGATAAGGATAACAGAAGAACGAAGCAGAAGGATTCCTTTAGCACGGCATGAAGTATGACCGTCCGGACCGGTTGCGGTTGTGTTCTGAAAGCTTCGGGATTTCTATGCACATTTATCATTCTCGCTGGTTGTGCATTTTCCTGCTAACAAATGGAGAGCCATCGCAAAGATCAATTGCAGTGTTGCTGGTCAAGTCTTTCTTTAGTCGAAACGGGCAGTTACCGGGATGGGTTAACAGCTTTCGGTTTTTTGTTGTTGCGGGACTTGAATAAAATAAAACTTGTATGATGCATCCTAAGCGCTTGATTATTTGATCCAATTTCGACTGTGGTGTGCTAAGATCAATATTCGTTGACTTCTAAAGGGCACACTTTATTGGTGACCTTGTGGCCGTGGCTGTGGCTACACAAAGGTCCTCTATATTAGCTGCCGTATCTGGTGTAACGATGTTTAATTTCATGTCCCATTTCCATCATCAGGGCCAGTCTTAACTAACTCTCCCCTTGGTAGTCGTTTTCCGGATCGAGCTGTGGCCAAAGTGTGGAAAGGCTTCAATATCGAACCATTTTTTAAGGGAAAAAGGATCTCACTTCTTGGTAAATTGAAACCCCACATCGGTCCACCGTATCGGCCTTATGGTTCGATTGGGCGTCTCATCTTTTCTTTCGCTCAGTTTGGTTTGGTGTCCCCTTGTCTCAAGCTTCATTTCCGGTTAGTTCCCAGCTTTGACAACATTTTCCCTTTTTCCCCGAAAAGAAAACGTCTCTACGGTAACAACCTGCGTAAAGCGGAACCACAAAAGGTTTACAGTTTTCTTTTGTTTTGGTTGTGGAGGTTGCGTTGAGTAACCATTCCTGGGTAGTGGGAGAGCTTGACCGAGGCTTAGAAATGTCCACATTTCGGCTACTTTTTCTTGGATGTCGGTTTGAAAAGGGGTCAGATTGTGCTCCGCTTTGTTTGCATGCATACGGTGCCTGTCAATGGGCCTGTGATGGTATGTTCGATACCGTCTACCCCATCAAGTTTAAGGGTAGAAAACGCCGTGCCATGCCATGTTTGGTTGCGTAAATGTACCCTTTATTTCGTTGGAGTGGAGTAAATAAAAATAAACAAAAACGAACATGTCGACAGAGCTAAATATTCTCATAACATGCCACTATTTTAAGAAAACGAAGTTTTTTGTACAAATCAGTGTTACTTTGTCCTAAACTTCTGTATGTCTGGACTAATGTATTGTTAGTTCATTGCTTTTAAAGTGACAGGAAGGTGGTTCTACTTCTGTTTATGACATCGGATGCACTGCTTAACTAGTAACCTTAAGGCGTAGAAGTCAGTGGGTTCGTTTCTTAGTTACTTACTACTGAAACTACTAACAAAATTATTAGCAGCAAGCACTGCAGTGTAATAAATCATTTTCAATGAACTGTTCTGTAAATCGTACCGAACACGAAGGATCTATTTTTAAGGCGATAGCCTTCAAATCTTGTAACAGTGTTTGCTGTCTACAACTACTTAAAAACTTTCAATATAAAATGAAACTGGAAAGGCTACACAGACCTCCGCATGATATTGGAAGGCAAGCTGCACGAAGCTAAACACCTTGCCCGTCCTATCAAAAGTCGAAGAATCACGTGATAAAAAGTACTTTATCATAATAAATATGTTATAATGTGGTGAAAAATGCGGCACAAGGCCTTGCGAAAGGCCAAAAACTTTCGTACCTTCCTTACGTCATCGTGCTGCGGGACGGACTCCGACATTTTTTATGCGTCCATCGAACGTGTAGCGCAAGATACATCAAGAGTCCGATGGTTGAAACGATTGTCTGGCTGACGGCAAGGTAAATCTAGCCTGATGGATTTCGCACTGATAGTGCCTCCGCGGTTATTTTCCGGGTGAACCTTCCGGAGGCTTTTTTTCTGTTTGCTTCTTTCGGTCTAATTTCTGACGGTCTAGCCAGGTAGGCTTGGTAGAAGGGATGAATTATGGATTTAATCTCCCGAACCCACGGCAAGCGCCTGTTTTGAACGTTTTCTGACAAACTGTTACAGGGCGAGAGCCACACACACACACAGACACATAGAGGGCACGGTGTGTAATGGTATGGTTTTGGTCTAAATCTACGTCTTCCGTTCTTATCCGTTTTACTAACAGTGGACATCGTTACTTTGTCCTAAACTTCTGTATGTCTGGACTAATGTATTGTTAGTTCATTGCTTTTAAAGTGACAGGAAGGTGGTTCTACTTCTGTTTATGACATCGGATGCACTGCTTAACTAGTAACCTTAAGGCGTAGAAGTCAGTGGGTTCGTTTCTTAGTTACTTACTATTGAAACTACTAACAAAATTATTAGCAGCAAGCACTGCAGTGTAATAAATCATTTTCAATGAACTGTTCTGTAAATCGTACCGAACACGAAGGATCTATTTTTAAGGCGATAGCCTTCAAATCTTGTAACAGTGTTTGCTGTCTACAACTACTTTAAAACTTTCAATATAAAATGAAACCGGAAAGGCTACACAGACCTCCGCATGATATTGGAAGGCAAGCTGCACGAAGCTAAACACCTTGCCCGTCCTATCAAAAGTCGAAGAATCACGTGATAAAAAGTACTTTATCATAATAAATATGTTATAATGTGGTGAAAAATGCGGCACAAGGCCTTGCGAAAGGCCAAAAACCTTCGTACCTTCCTTACGTCATCGTGCTGCGGGACGGACTCCGACATTTTTTATGCGTCCGTCGAACGTGTAGCGCAAGATACATCAAGAGTTCGATGGTTGAAACGATTGTCTGGCTGACGGCAAGGTAAATCTAGCCTGATGGATTTCGCACTGATAGTGCCTCCGCGGTTACTTTCCGGGTGAACCTTCCGGAGGCTTTTTTTCTGTTTGCTTCTTTCGGTCTAATTTCTGACGGTCTAGCCAGGTCGGCCTGGTAGAAGGGATGAATTATGGATTTAATCTCCCGAACCCACGGCAAGCGCCTGTTTTGAACGTTTTCTGACAAACTGTTACAGGGCGAGAGCCACACACACACACAGACACATAGAGGGCACGGTGTGTAATGGTATGGTTTTGGTCTAAATCTACGTCTTCCGTTCTTATCCGTTTTACTAACAGTGGACATCCTCAATGGAGCTCTAGTTGAGCGCTCTTCGGTGATGGTAGAATAGGTAGTATCCAGCCGACGTCGTTCTTGTCGGATGTGCAACATTGGACGCTTTGACTCTGGCTTTACATATGGCGCGTACGGAGCCTGGTACGAGTGCATTTTGCCGAGTCGGACGAATGAATGACGAAAGAGGCGCACGTCGAGATATCACTGAACGGATAGTTTTGTGTGCGGGAACTGTAACACTTGCTAACCGGGCAAGATCCTTCGTCACGATACGACGGCACAGTCTAACGAGTTCCATTATCCCATCCATCAGACCAGGGGGCAAGTAACATCGACCCTGTCCCCTCCCTCTTCTGGAGGCTAGTTGTACGGGGCCAAACGAAAGCGATAGACCTGAAGCGGTAGTCCTTAGTTTCAATTCACGGTTGGCAAGTGGATTCTTCGCCCTGTGTCAGTCGAGTCAGACGAGAATCTACTGGGCCGTAGGTTTAGAAATGATGCATAGCTTTTGTTGGTGAATCGGTCGGAGGCGAGTGATATCGGGTCGGGTCGGCCGAGACTCGGCAGGACAGTAAATCCAGGTCGTATACCACAACCAACCACGGCTTCACTGCTGTCTGTCACCCGTCCCGTGTCGACCACCCTTCAGGAGTTCCACCTTTAGGTGGGATGGTTCCTTAAGCTTGTCCCGTTTTCTTCGTTCGTTCGTTCGTTCGTAAGGTGAGGCACAGGAAAAGTCGACATGCTACTTGCGATACTACCGTATCTGGGCCTCCAAATGCCACCGAACACAGTGTACGACGCTCCATTGTACGCTTCCGGCAGTCTCGAAAAGGGCACAAGAAAGAGCAGTGGTTACATAGAAGAGAAAGCAAAAGAATAACCAAACCGGGCAGGGCTGAAGTTGAGTGCAGGACCGAATGTGAAGGCGTGTTGCAAAGCGTTTGTTGTTTATAGTATCATATTCTTCTCCGTACAATGGCGACAGTTTCCTTTGATACAGAGATGGATTGTAGTACAAGGTTTCGCTTTTCTGTTGTGATGAAAATCGAATGCTCTTTGAGCTTTAAAGACGACGAGCGTTAACGGAGATACGTTTTTGTTTTGCTTCTGGGAATCTATTTAAAAGAATGGAATTTTCTTCCATTATCTGACCCAAAACAATGTTCCAGCTACGTCGGGGAACTTGTTTTGCGCAAAACAAACACAAATTCCCTACAAGAGTAGCTTTCCCACGAGGTAAAAACTTGAACACTGCGGTAATTGAGATGCATTTTTTCTTCGCTCCAGCTGCCAATGCCACCCGCCGCCAGCCGGGACGATGGTTGTGCAGAGCATCTGTTTTTCTTACCTGAAGCATGCGTCAGCGTCAATGCGCTCGGTGCCAACGACGAAAAGTGCACGATAATCTGTTTTACAATGTGCAATTCAGTTTCCTGGCGAAAATGAACTAAGAAATGTGGTGCGCACCGTCACCGTGGGCGAAACACTATTTGGCTGCAGTCCATTCCCTGCTGGATGCAATCGGTGCAATCGCCTGCACGCTGGCAGCTGGCATCGCTCGAAAGCGCTCCTGGTCTGGCCACATGGTGGTGCGAGATTCAGCTGAATGTTTTATCGCTTCTTCAGCAAGATGAGCGCGCGAACAAAGAAGAGAGCAAACAATTATTTCCGAAGCTTCAATCATTTTGTGTGTCTGGAGTGGGGTCCGTGTATGTGTGTGTGTGTCGCAATGGTTTGTTGTGCAACTTGTGGTGGTTTTTCCTTGCGATCGAATGTTTTGCGCCACATGCACATCAGTCGTTGTTCGATTCGATCTGTGCTGTACCGTGCTGTGCGTCATCGAAAGCGAACCGGAGCATTAGGAACTGGGACAAAAAGCATGTTGTTCTACTTTCGAAAGCATTTCCGGTGCGAGCTTTGGCAATCTTGCAATTACCAATGATGGGGCGAAACTAAAGCACACACATAGAGCCCGGCAGACATTTTCGTCTTTGGGCGCAAAGTGGCCAGAGTAAATAAAAATGTGTTGTGCACGTACTCCCAGACCGGTGAGTGTAGTGCGCACACCTGAAATATCCTCCTGGGAAGCATCTTCCCTCTTTAGCCGACCGGAAGAGGACGGCTAGCAGAGGCGAGAAGGTGGTTCGGCCAAGAGTCTGTGGATTTTGATGGCGTAGATAGTGCACGTACCAAACGAAACAATGTGTGGCACATCATCATCATCATCAGCAGCAGCAGCAGCAGCATCTACGGCGTGATGATTGCAATGATTTACCAAGAACTATCGTTCACCGTTCTGCATCCTTGCTGTCAGGATTCTGTCTATCTTTGGGCAAAACACTCGCAAACCTGGGAAAGCGAAACCTGTCCACTTTCGTTCGTTAAATAGTTACCACACCGTGAGGGGACGTACTACAGATGCCCTTGACAGGTGAAAGGATGGATAGATCTCGTTTTTTAATCGCAATAGACACCCCACCCGAGATAGCGACAGAGATGGCGTGGTAGAGCAATTCGTGTTCATTTGAAACCCGGGAAAGTGCGGAGTCTGTTTTCTGGGGAAAATTTTAATTGCACACTCACCGCCACTGGCGGTCAAAGTTGAACCAGAATCTCTTGATGCATTCGTGGACAGTGAATGAGGTAAGCGAATGAAACGGATCCCCTTGGTTGGCCTCGGGATGCACTCGAATGATTTTCTTCGGTGTACTTGTAGGGATTTGTGTACTCGGCGAAAAACACTGTCCCACACACTGGGCTTTTTGTTGTTGTTTAGTGATGCCAATGATTTAGTTGGCACCGTAGCTAGGCAATAAATCCTTCCCATGTTGCTACGAAACGCTGTAAAGCGAGTCGAAAAGAAAGGATATGTCTGGAAAAAGGTAGTAGTTCTACTCGGTTCCAATTATCTCTGGTCTGAGCTGTAGAGCAAATCTGTTTGTTGAAGATTTATCCGTTCCCGAGATCCTTATCATGTTGGTTTTGTTTTCCTTTTACCTTATCATAATGATTTACTTGAAGAACTTAACATGCACGTATAAATGGGTAGCTCAGCATTCAGGTGCCGTTTAAACCGTGTCCATCCTTTTACCCGGTTATAATGTCAATAAAGCGAATAGTAAACACGCGAATGCTTGAGCCAATTTACAACAGCTTACTTAATTAAAGCTTTATCACAATAATTTACGTTTTCAAGTGCAAAAAATAGACAAAATTTCATGTTCATTTCCCGCATCGAATCTTCGCTGGATTGGCTTACAGTCAAGCAGCAATGGTGCTTGTGATCGCTACCCAGCGAGAGAACTAAATCGAACACACAAATGTGCAATGTCCTTTATTTTTATGGCCAAAGCCGAGCAGCGAACGACGAAGAAGTTAAATTATTTTATCAACAGCTTTTGAATACGAAACGATCTCGCAACCGACGGCAACGGTACAAGAAATAGGGGAACCGAGTATCTAATAATCCTTTGCATACACTTACCCAGCTCTCGATAGTGAAGTGAACAGACTGAGGGGACACTCGTCTACGCAGGGATATGGGTATGGGTGTCGTTGAAACAAAAACTGAATACTTCGTTAGTTGACTATCGTTAACCATCGACAAGCGCTAGTCTTTTCGCCACCTTCTCGTGGCATCGCCACCACACCGTCTATGAAGTGCCTGCGTTATGTAAATGAAGCGAGTGAGAGACTGGTACGGGGTGTGAGTTTGGCGTGGAATCCGTATCGTAATCCAATCCACGTTCCCAGTAAGCTTACACACACACACACACACACACTCGCGCACACTCACACACAGGAGAGAATGGTTGGAAAAAGCACGAGCTCTTGAAACCACAGGACCGCAGCGCAGAAAGATGACGAGGCCTTGGTGGCTGTGGTGGAGACGCGATGCTAGTCACGCCGTGGTGAACGCTGGACAATCCAGCAATCCTGGTTTGGCGTACCGATATGGGGCCTTGGAGAGCACACGCTCTCGGTGGCATTGCACGGAAGTGATGCATTAATTTTTGCGCAGTGAACTATAATTGTTGATATGATGGGTACGTGTTCTGGGAGTGAATGTCCCGGCGCGCCCTGAAGTGAAGAAAGATCTGGTGTGATTGTTTTTGTGCGAAATGTGTGTGTGTGTGCGCGTGTGTGAGTTCTACAGACAACGCCTGAATTGTCATGCGTGATTATGATGAGAAGTGTAGGTTTCCGTGTTGAAGATAGCGCGCTTTGACGATTTTTTGCCCGTGCTATTCTAGGCAGTACGCCAGCACTGGTCATTACACAATCAGCACTGGATTAAGGGTCAGTTTTTACCGGTTTGCTGAGGCTGTGTACGTTTTCATTCAAGTGTTATCTTCATTAACGAAATTTGAAAAATAAACCAACAAAAACCCCATGCCGAACGTGCTTGCAGGCCTAGACACCATCGCGTTCACGTGGATGGCTGATGGGTACAGAGACTGTGGGCTATCAGTGTTTCATTGCACCAATCTACCACAGTGGCGGTGGTTACGGTGTCAGCGTCATTTGCCGATACCATCCAAAACCTCGAAGTCTTCCGGCAGGGCCGTCTACCGGAAGAAAATAAACAAAGCATGGCCCCCGTGGTCTATCAGCAAGGTGGCGCAAGTATCGACGAACCGCAAACTCGAGCGTACGTCACGTGCTCTCCCGGGGTCAGGACGTCAAAAGCGTGTCATATTTCAATTGCTGTTGTGATTCCGTTGACTGTGGCGTGTCGGGGAGTATGACGAGTGTGTCCTTGACATACGTACCTGATTGACGAAGAATGTATGACAAGAAAGAGAGAGAGCGCAGAGGTACGAAGTTCAGGCGGAAAATTAATTAACATACGACATCGTGTAATCGTGATGAGCCTTCAAGTGTACGTGTTTGTGTGTGTGTGTGCATGTGGGAGTTTGTGGGTAACATGTCAGCAGCAGGAGATTCAAGTCTATCAGCATCCGCAGAGCGACGGCAAGGTAGCAAATAGCGTGACACCAAGATGGAAGCCGTGCCGCTGTTTACAAACATTGTTGACGCAAGAGTTAGCGCGTGCCATTTATTTTTGTAATCCCTTGATACAGAAATCTCATTTTGCGCAACCTTTTCGGGGTGCGTGGGCATTGAGCTGACTATGTTGCACTATTTTTGATGAACGGATCAACCTCATCGGGTTTAGTGGTTGCGGTTGCTCCAAATACCGAGAACACTGTGGTGCTGGTGCCGGTACTGAGCTATTCCATCGATACCGGTGTGAGGGAAGTAAAGTTTTTCTTTCGGGTTTCGGTTTTCTCGACCACCCCGACACCTTCAAACGAACCACCGGGACACAAACATTCCGGGACAGTGTCGGAACGTGAGTGATTCGCCCGATGTCGACCTAATTTCGATTCATCTGGTATGGGGCGCACATAGCGGCACTTTGTCATTCTCATTACTGTCAGCCGTTTGACACTCTGGCCGTGGAAAAGTCTTGGCAGTCACACGCAGGAACGAATGGCGAGAAGTGGGTGCCACCCGAAAACAAAAAAGGAAAGCTACGTGCCGTGCTGTCGGTGACTGTTGGGTGGGCCATGCGACGAGCTCACGCACCCATCAAGCCATCCGAGCCGAGTGCCAAACAGTGCAACTTCTCCGGGTGTATGAATCTCGAAAAACATTCACGGTTTGCCACACGTAGCAAGCGCCATTTTGGTTGGATGGTTTTTGCGTTACGCAAACGAAACGATAATGGTTTGTGTGATCCTTCTCGTTTGATTCCACGCAGTCGTTTGCATTCAACATCATTATGTTTGGCTGCATGCACACCTTCCTTTGTGTCGCAACACGCCGACACACACCGACAAGCGGTTGGACAATCACTTTTCAGTCTTATTCCATCTCACCGGTTAAGCATAATTGAGCAAACGCTTCGCCATCGAATCGAAGCACGAGGGCCTGGATTAAATTCTGTTTCGTAAAGATGACGCACAGCACGCATTCACATCAAACACTGCGTTTACTTAAGCGTGCGGGGAAGCCTATTTGTATACAGTCCCATCCAGCGATAGGCAGAAAACACATGTGTGCAGGTATTGTGAGACTACTGTAGTACAATGGTGGTGCAAAAATATTGTTCCCAGCGTATAATGCTCTTATCAACTGCCGGGCCGGGCTCTCGGAGCCGGGGATTAAAATTCATTACACAATTGAAGGTGGTTGTTTCGGGATTCGGGCGACAGTGTGGAAAAACTTTTCCCAACTTCCAGCCACGCAACCGTGGCGGCCGTTAGGGAATTGCGATGGGTGGGGATGTAGCAGTTTATTGGAATTATATCGACTTGTGCAAATTAATTAGTTGGCCGATTATGGTTTTCTCGGTAGGCCCCAGGTTGTCATGGGCGGTAAGATTACTGGCAACTAAATGAATTAATCAAGTGCGGCATAATTCGCCACCCGGAGCCGGACATCCGAGCCATACAAACGTTGCAGCTGCCGCATTACAATAGATCCCTGTGGAACACAAAAAGCCCAACAATCTTTTTTGGGACAGGCGCAATTTCGATCGAGCTGGCCTGAACCAAAATACATCCGTGATATCAAGATTGAAAGTTGTACTGTACGCACAAAAGTAAAGCTGTCCTATTTTTCTACGAAACTCCTCGGCTCAAGCAACCGGTCACGACACCTGAGAATGTTGAGCAAGCGTCGGGCAGAAGTTCGGCTTGTTAGCTGAACATCCATCAAGTGTTGTGGATAAAATATGTGCAAGCGGAAAATTAATATTCTCTCGGAGGAAATAATTGAAACCGAATCTCTTGGAAAATGCCTTCGATCGTTCGTATGGCTGGTGCTGCTCGGTGAATGAACGACCGCCTCTCGGCACCCGAGCAGCACCAGGGAGGACCTCGAAGCGTGCGTTAAAACAGGGCAACGAAACATGGCAAACGTGGGATGAATTTTTATCTTAATTAAAAGTTCGGCTATCTATCGATTGTGGAAAGGCCTGCGTGTCGTCCCGGGCGTCGTCGTCGTCCTCTCCGTTCTCGTTGAATGTTTTCGCACATTTTCCAAAGCGCATCGAATTCCAATCGATGTGGGAGTGAGGCGAAACGCGTTCCGAAGCTCTAGTGTATGGGACCGGGGACGGGGTTTTGATAATTTTGCTCTAAAATTTACACAAAATCAATAGCATCGCCTGTACGATACTAGTGGGGCTAGCTGGGGCGGATGTTGATCGAAAACGTGGGCTGTTGTACGGCTGTGGAGCAGGATTAATGAGAATCTTTGTGGGATAAATGGTTATGGCGGAGTCATAAATGAGAAAGCAAGACACAACGAGGTATTGATGATTTTATTCAAGTAAACCAATTTATTAAGTTTTGTTAGAAAAGCGGACGATTGTATTTGTTGAAAGATGTTTGACTTTTTGCTGGATTGAATTAAGTTATCTTAAGCATTTGAGGATTAATGTAAAGCTGATTCTTATTTACATCAGATAGCATTGAGTGTGGTGCGTTGAGCAGATTGGAAGAAACCATTTTCACTCCTTCGGCGAGTGTACCTTTAAGGTTCATTGGCGTCACAGCTAAAAAGATGTGGAAAATAAATTCACGGAAAACTTTCATTCAGCGGCATAATCCGCTTTACCCACCGGCGGGGTACGGCGAAGCGATACGGACGAAGCACGGGTGTCGAGATGTATAAATAATCCAGCAACCAGAGCAATGGAAAAGTTGATAGGCAAATGGATAAAAATGGCAGCGAAAGCGAAGCCATCGGCACCAATACACGCACGTCCGCCGCTGTGATATGATTCCGAAAATGAAACTTTTGAACGGATCGGATAAGGGGAGGGTTCTTTTGATTATCGCTTTTACCAAGGCAAAGCTCCCGGGCCCGGAATCCCGAAACCGGGTTGTACGGTGTTGTAAGGAGTGCGCCGTTTGACGGAGGACTCCCGAATCGAGTCCTCGTGTGGGTGGATGAAATTATTATATTTATCAAAACCACGATTTATGCTAATAGGATTTGCCGGGGAGCTCGTGGTAGGTGACCGGGCAAAAGGGCCACGCACACGGTAAAAACAACTTGCCCATTAACAGGGGACGACGACTCGATAAGACGACCCTCCTGCCTGCCGGTTGCGCATACATATTTATGTGGGTACATGTGCATCCATTTCCTCGAACATGACGTCCCCGGGATACCTCGGGCGCGATGGCTGCAACCGGATCTCAAGATAGCAGTGTTATCCACTCCGGTTTCATGTGCCACACCTTTCGCTCTCGATTTCATTTCGAGTGGAAAAAGGCAATTCCTCCTGTAGTCTTCGTTCGCTTCAATGTGGCCAGTTTGTCTTAGCTTAGCTCCGTCGTTACCGTATTGACTGCAGGAGAGGATTAGGTTCACTTCCGGTAACCAATGCTGTTCGGGGAGTTTTTTTTTTACGTACAGAACATAAATGTCCGATCAAGAAGGACAGCCGAAAACGGATCATCGATTTTCAATTTCCATGATGTAAGTGGGAGGAGGATTTGTTTTTTTCTTTGTGGGCGTTCGTGTTGGAGTGAAAGTTTTCCGATTTCGTGCCGGATTTTTTGTGCGGTTTCGGTGGTCCCGAATGATGGAAAGTGATGAAAATTCTGAATTCCCAATTTCAGCCGTGCTTTTTTTTCCTCTCTCGTACAGCTGCAACGATCATCCTTTCTTGCCATTCTTCTCACCCTTTTGCTCGTGTTGAGTTGGTTTTTGCGGGGTGGCTAATCCTTCGGGATGCAGAAGGTTGGTTACGCTCGAATGTCCCCGGGATGCGGGTTCCGGATGTAGATTAGCAACCTCGAATGTTGCTACATTTCCGAGGTTCGGGTTCTCGGGCCTGTTGTTAACGATCGTCCAGTCCGGCAGTTTGAGTTGACCCTGTGTCCAATCATGCTGCTACCGCTTCTGCTCCTGCTACTTGTCCCAGTGCCCACACCCGGGCGTCGCGCCAGGCAGTTACTTTCACGATGGGAGTGGTAAAAATTGGATTACTGCCCAGACTTTTACCCTAATTTTCTTTGGGGTGACTTGATTTTATTACCACCTAGGCGTAGCGGCGTTGGTCCCCGTTAACTTTCGGCTGGAGCGGAAAGCGAACCTTGGGGACGAAAAATCTTTCAACTTGAACTTTACGACTCTTGCAACACCACGGGCAGCGTGCTTTGATAACGGGTCGCGGGTCCGCGGCACGGTCTGGGTCGGTTTTGGGCGGAGTGTATGCGTGCTTGCTTGTACGATGTTGTAAATTTCCGGCAGCGGAAGTTATCAAAGTGTAACGGTTTGTTTTTCGCCACCGAAAGGTTGGTCGGTTGGTGGGACTTTGTTTGCGCAACAAATTTTGTTCCATAAATATCGAATGGGTGTTGGCGTTGGCGTAGAGAAGTCAGTTTCCTACCTGTCGCCGTAATTGGAAACTGACGAATGGTGGTGGCAACTGTGGCGACATTTTGCTACAAAAACTGCGTTTCGATTTGTCTCACTCTGTCACACGGGTTGACTTTATTTCACTGTTGCTAATCCAATTTTGATTTGTTCCATCAACCCGATGCGCGCACATGTTGAGCGGCCCGGCAAAAACGACCAAATTGATTTACCCTCCTACCTTCGCCACCCGATTTATGTACGGCAATTAAGGAAAGGCGACGAAACCTGTGAAAACCCATAAAACGGTCGAACCTCATCTGCATACTGCTGTGGGAACGTCGATGGCCCGCCGGAATTCTAATCCGAGCAATTATCTTATCCACCGCGCCGGACAAGGTTTGTCCAGCGTCGAGCACCGTGGGACGGATGAAAACGGTTTTGTGGCCATTTTGGGTGAATACTAAATTGGGTATCGACAAATCAATTTATTATTCCAGACAGGTTTGTGTCTCCCGGTTGCTGCAGACCCCGGGCAGAAACCATCGTCCCGAAATCAGGCAAAATAAATCAAAGATGTAACGGCCACCTGCTTTCGGTACCGTTCCCAATGCGTGTTTGTGTGTGTGTCTGGGTTCGTGTTGTTTGTGGTTGAAAACCAGAAAATAAATATCCACTGACCTGATTAACTTTAACACGGTTAATGCTAGTTGTTAAATTAGTCGGAATACATTTGCTGAACGGGGAATGATGTAGTTTTTTTTTCTCTCTCTCTCTCTTCGCTCGATTGGCGCGTGAAACAAAACACACGGTAGTGGGATCTGTTGGCGGTTGTGTGCTCGTAATCACAGCGAATCAGCAATGTCAGTTTTAATTGCAAAAATAATCTCCCATCAGTTTAAGGCCAAGCGTTTTGTGTAATATTTGCTCTTTGCGTTCCGTTTTCGTCCTCGCTCTCTTCCAGCGCGCATCGGTGGCGATGGTTAGAAATTACATACAACCGCTTTTGCTCCGGTCAATAGTCATCTTTCCGCTTGAATTCATCGCGCAACAAGGACTGTACGATTACCGGTGACCAGGCGTCTCCATCAATTATGATACCGCAACACACTATCGCAGGCACTCTTCTCGCTGGCTCTGGTTGAGAAGAGGGGTTGGGTTGGAGGGTGCATTTGAAGGGGTCTATTTCATGTGGAATAAACCGCAAAACGCCATGCACCTGATACGCTCATCAATCTACCCTCTCCAACCGCAGCACTTTCCCTTGCACGTGCGTTCCTTGCGTGCTCGTTGACCGCACACCGTTCGCGTGTTTCGGGTTGGTTGGGGAATGAGTGCAACGATGCTCTAAATTATACATATCTAATAACGAATAATTGATTCATATGAAAAATGCCTACCTCCGTCCGCATCCTCTGCCGGCACTTCAAGTTTAGTTACCGATATCCGTTGGTGTGAGATGGACATGCTGCTAAACATCAGGCCTATAAATAAATGCAATCCCCAGCTAGGCAGGCTCGGATCGGAACTGACAGTTGCGGTTTATTTATTCGTTTCCTAGCGTCCAGGAACGGAGCATTTCGGCACCAAATGCAGCGCGCGCGCCTGCGAAAGCTCGGTGCACGGTGTTGTGGTTTTCCCGGTGTGGTAGTTGTGTATGATTGGGAATGGAATTAGAATCAATGTTTGGACAGATTTTATTACAGCGTACTAAACAAACTACGGGGCAAAACGAGCACCTCTTCTGCGTCGCCATTACATACCGGGGGGGTGGGATGTTTGCGGACTGTGTCATTTTGTTTGTGAAATATTTTTTAAAAACATACACATTTTTTCCAAAACCTCAAATTTGATAAACGGATTGCTGTGTATGAAAAATAAACAAACGCACGCACCAGCTCTGTCCCATGCCAGAAGGAACGTGCGCATTCGACCACGTGGAAAATTTGAAACATCATGAACCGTAGACCCCCGAAGGCAGGCGAAGGCGTACATAAATCATGATGCCCATTTTGGCGTAACTGTTTTCCGTTCTCTGCATAACGATGAAGTCCGTTCTTAGGCTGAAGTTGTTGAGGGTCTAAGAAACCTCTTGAACGGCGGTAGGTATGTGTTGTGGTATAAACCGAACCAAACGCCTGCTGCCCCAAAACGGATGAGTTCCATATTTTAACGATCAGGTCAGAGCGAGGCCTATGTGAGCATTAATATGCCACCGTGTCGGCGTGCCTGGAAAGGCAATAAATTCACCTGAACCCGGGGCTCTTGTCTGCAGGACATGAGGGAGAAATTTCGCCACCCCTTAGAACCGGGGTGATCGTACCTGGTGCTTCGGACGATAATTTCCTTACCCGTGTGGCCATTGTTTTTACGTCGGGCGTCGGTCGTGGCTGGTTGTTTATGGTGTTGTCGGTCAGCTGAACTCGGTGGTCGATTAATCTTCGATCAACGCACAAGCCATTTGGAATTGGAACGATGATATATTCACGCCGTTTCACACCGGTGTTCTCAAGCGAACCCTGACCATTTTCCACCGGTGGGCTGCACCGACACACACCCAGCCACTCAAAATAAATCATATCCCTTTTCCGGATGTTCTCATTAACATCATCATATTAGATGAGCTTATGATTGTGTTGGTTGGTTGGTAGGTTTGGTAGAACACTGATGTTATCATGCGTCGTTGTATAATGAAGTTGAAGTTTACCGACACAATCTTCAACATCTTCTTAAAGCAGTACGAAATATCTATTAATCATCAAAAAACATAAAATTCCATTAAACAACAGCAACACGTACACCACATTGAACGCTTTTATGACCGAATATTCCTCCTCGCAAGTAAAAGTGCGTGCTGATTCGGGGTTCCTCACTGGCTTTAGCCTACAATACACCGTTGAAAATCCACTTCAAAGGGTCTCGGTTATAATAACTTCTCGCTTTTTTGGTCGTATCAAAAACTAATTTCATTGTTTGGTTGATTAACTAAGGTTATCCTCAAAGCTGTTCGCCGGGTCGGGTCGGGCGTGTTTCGTGACTTTCGGTAAACAGCCTAATCCATGCTCCATAGCTCCGGCAGACCAACATCTATCCATCCGTCCGGTTCATCCCGTTTGTTCGAGCTTCATAGCTCGGCGGCACGAACCTTTCTACCGATTGAAGGTCAGAAGACTTGTGGTGTGGATTTTAACACAAGAACAACAAACTCGACGGTCTTTGTAGAGAGCGAGCATCCCGATCTGTACATCCATGGTGAGAGATACAGTTAAAGAGGCTTTCGAGTGCGCTAACAAGCTGACGATGGTCAAGGTTTGGTGGTGGAATCTTTCTTGAGGCTAGGGCTAGACGAACCCCGGGGTTGGGCGTTTAATAATTTCATTACTATTGTTATTATACGCTCTTATTTTAATCATCGTTCCATTATTGCTGTGGTGTGTCTAAGCGCACACGCCTGGTCTGTCGATGGGAAGTATCGCCCCAGGCGGTAAACAACACAGCAAGAAAGAAAGAAGCTGGATCGCCCCGTGGGTGGCTAACTTTTGTTCCGCAAGCAAACCAAGCCGGAACCTTGGAATTGCTCTTGAAATAGCACAAAAGGGGTTAGATGGTACAAACCATGCTGCCTGTAACTGACAGCACATCCAGCAGCAGAGGGCGGAATTGGAATCACGTCCATCGAGTGTATACTTAACGCCACAGTAAGCCACACCTTCGCAAGAGAGCAGTCAATCCAGACAATGTCTGGCTGCCTGTGAACAGCTCTGTTTGAGCTGTGTTTAGAAAATGCTACAGAAGAGGTAATAGTGTGTTGCTGCTGATGATGTCTTTCCCTTTTGCTCGTTTTGATAATCACCACTGGAAGTGTAGGACACTGGGTGGGGCATATGCTCCAGATGCGAATATCAGAGATATACATCCACAGGCAAATGTTTGACATTTACACACAAAATGCGTGTATAAAAATTTAATAACAAGCCTCCATAATCCCACAGGCTCACCGTTAACGCTGGTGGATGACATTTATGATGATACATGCGGCAAGAGAGGAAAAAACCGAACCCTCCTAAAGTCATCCAAGGATTGTTTGCCGCGAAAAAAGAAAGGAAAGCAACCGATTCGGCACAGCAAACTCAATTGTGGGTCCAAGGTTACCCACCTTAATGGCAAACGTGGGCCAGTTAAAAAAGGACCGAAACCGAAAGTCCGAACCGCTTCATTTTTCCCATGACCCGATCGCCGATGGTTCCGGCGCAAGTCTCGCCCGTTTTTGCTGGATGAAGTTTGACCTCACGTGGGTGTTGTTTTTGGGTTCGCAAAAGTTTCCTGAGCCGTATTTTGCTGGGGTGGCTCCTAGTGCGAACGCAACGCGGGCTCGGTCGAATATCTTAATCAAATAATTCACCCGAAATCCTCGACTGTTGATGAGCAGGCTGGGCCGGTGGCGATGGTGCGAGAGCATGAGCGATGAAGAGTTCACCAGGTGCAAACCTCCCAGAACAAAACAACAACAACAACAACGACGCTGCTTCTCGAGCACAGGAAAGGAAGAAGATCATTAATAACAAAAAACAGTGCCGGAAAAAGCCTCTCTCTCTTGCACGCTCTCTCCCCATTCCGGATTCCTTGCGCCAGAATCGTTCTTTGCGCGTGCTTTTAGCGCTGGCAAAAAGCAATACCTTCAATTTCCGGCCACGACCCTCGTGTACGCTCGAGCGTGGCTGGTGGATCTAAAAAAGACACCTTTCGCTGGAAAGCATGCATGCACCATACACCTGTGTGACCTCATCGGGAGTGCAGGATTCGGTACAGGACGCTTATCTAAACATTCGCAGCCAGGGAAAATGTACAACCGATGATGGCCATCATTCAAACGGCGTTGGCCGTTTTCACGAAATTGATGATGAGTGTGTGTGTGTGCGTGTGTTTGCATCCAGGCACTCTCTCGCGTCGGGTCGGCAGCTTTTTCTGCAAAAATGCCTTATCGTGAAATATCTGATTATTTTGTTTGGACGCGAAATTGCGGCCAACTTCCCTCGGTCTCTCAAGCCTTTTGCTATTGTTATTGTTGGGTGCTGCGGAGCGTTTGCACGCGCCGGGCCATGTGTGTTCCAGCGGGCCAACAAGGATTGTTGATGACCATTACCACTAACAACCCCCGCACCGCAGGATCAAACGCGCGCTGTCCGTGGTCAGAGATCGGGCGCGCATTGTTTTTACTTACCGTAAAATTGGTAGCTTTGCCATATTTATTCGGTTCGGTTGGCTGGCCGGCTAGGAATCGATTCGGAACAGAGCCCAAATTCCGAGTGCCACTGACAGGCCGGAAACTGATGAGTTCGACATGATGTGTGTGAGCGTTGCGAGTTGGAATGCTGAACAGCAGCACCAGCAGCAGCAGCAGCATCGTTTGCTGCCCGTGGCATGAAGTTTTCATTTCGCCGCTGTTCCGGTGCACAAATGTTTGTCAAATAAAAGCAAAAGCCGGCCACTCTGAGCGAAACTCGACCCAATTCAACATGGGGGAGAAGGCTGTTCATTGTGTTCCTGACAGGATATGAAGCCTGGCTTCTCGTACCCTCGGCCAGTTGTTGCACAAATCGGCGTGCAGGTATCGGGGTGTGCAGTGAGTTCGGGAAGGTTGTTTTTTTTTTTGTTTCTTGACGGTACACTTATATTCTTTCCTTCTGGTATTTTTGATGTTTGGCTACTGTTTGTTGGAGTTTTGGTTTTTTTTTGTCCGGTTCATTGTGAACAGTTATTGTTGGCTATTCTTATCGCAAACAGCTACAACGATCATTCGGGGCTTGATGGTCGATTTCCGGGTACATGCTTTAGGGAGAACGAGTCGAATTTAAACATGCATTTCGCGAGAAGAATAACATGCACGGAATTAATTAACTGATAGTGTTCTGGTAAACAAACATTTTCCGATAAACCTTTTTTGTGTATAAGCAAAGTAATTGTAAAATCAATACAGTTGTGAAATTAATTTTTCAAACATGGTTTTAGCAATTTTCGTTGGCATTAAAACGTTAAATAAATATCCCCATTTTTGAATTCCACTTAAAAGCATCAGCGTTGGAAGCCAGTTCCCCCTTGCCCTCAGGAAAACTGCGATAAGCAGTTTACGAGCAGTTTAAGAAAACGATAAAATGAAACTAATAATCCTGTGACAAACTGTGGGATTGCTGTTGCTGCTGCTGCTGTGTTTTGTTGGCGCTTACCGTAAGGCAGGCGTTTTTAATGTCCCATCCTTCTAATTTCGGTCCTGTTTGTGTGTGCCGTCCAGGCAGCATTAAACGGCGTCTTGAACGTTTCAAAAGCCATCGTGTTTAAACCGTTAAGCCGAATGGTCTCTTAAGCCCTCGAGGCAATAAATCAGTTTTTTCTTTCTTTCCTTTCCCTCGTTTCCTCGCACCCGGTTCTCCCGGTGTGCCTCAGGGCATGCTAGTGCCATCTTTGCTTCAGCATTATTTCTTCTGGGCTTTGTCAGTTTTTCGCCATTTTTCGAAGAAAAGAAAGCCCAGAAGTGTGTGGAAGCGTACAGCTGAAATCCTTTTTCACTCGCCGAAGCGTTCATCGACAGTCAGAGATTAGAGAATGGAAAATGGGAAATAGAGGGGGGTGCGGTTTTTTTTTGTTGCTTTCCTGACTGTGTTTGTGTGGTTTGGTTTGAATCTGCTGTCGGTTTCGAAGCCATTTGCAACAGTTTCCAAAACCCCTTCGAGGCAACAAGATGAGCGGTGGTACGGCACCGGGTTGGCACTGGCAGCAGGCTGACTTTTACTCCACTCAGTTCGTCCTTCTTTTTTCGCCAACTCTTTTCCATCAAATCTGATATTTTCCAGCTTCTGTCAACGTCTCATTCGGGGCGTATGCACACCATCTACCCGGTACGAAAGAGCGGCTTTAAGCTCTCGCTCTCTTTGTATCCTTTCCTGCGATAAGCAGTTGCAGTCGAGTGAATGCTGATGCTACTGAGAACTGTTTTCGAGGGCTTTCCGAGGTAGGCTTGATTTTAGTTTTTGACTGGACGTTTTTTTCGTGTTGCTGATTCTGTGCTACCCTCGGGAAATAATTTCATTTTTCAACTCGATGAAAGAACCAAAGTGGAGATCTGGGACTGATCCCGACCCGAGCAGAAGTGATGACCCAAATGTTCGTTCAGAATTTCGCTCCAAATTCCCCTGCGGGACTCGATCAGATCGAAGCTGGGAAAATAAAAAGCGCAACACAAGCAAGTTGAGGCAACGAGCAAGAAGGAGGCTGATGGGAAGAAGAAAACCGGCATACCATGGTGAAGAATTTGTGCAAAACAAAAACTATCCCACATCAAAACGGCACGAGCAGTAGCAAGGCTTGGTGGCCTGGTTGATTGTTTGCTTACCAACTAGGCAATTTCTGAACTGAACCTTTTTTTCTGGGTGGATGTGGTGTAGGCGATGTGATTGTGTTTGTAAGAAAAAAATGAAGATTGTTTCTTATAGTGTAGTTTCTGTGTATGTTTTGTTCTTGAGATGTTTGACTTTCTTCTCTTCCTTCGTTCATTCACTACCGTAATTTGAGAATAGTTATTCTATCTAATACGCGTTTCCTAACAAACATTTGTTTAATATATTTCAGGTAAGTTTCGACGGACGACGACGACGACGAGATCTCTCTTATCCAGGACTAGAATACGATCCCTTTTCGGCCTCCTCTGATGACCGCTTGCGCCGACTGTGAAGTTCGATGGCCTCCTCAAGCGTATTGGGTAGCGTGACTCCGGTCGTTTCGGGGAACTCCAGTATCAAAATGCCCGACAGCACGGCCACCGATCCGAACAGTACCATCGGCAACGGTGCCCAGAGCGCCTGGAGCAGTGGCATCTGGGGGGCAAGCATCGACCCGAACCGGCCCACCATCGAGCAGAACGAAATGAAGCTTTGGCGCAGGTTGGTCGGGAAGATTTCCGCCGTGTAGATGTAGAGCGTGGAGAAGGACAGTGAGATGGCCATTTTGCTCATTAAAAACAGGCCCACATTCAGCCAGGTGATGTCTGGAAATCGGAAACGCACGCATCGGTGAGTGTGAGTTGGGAGAATGGTTGGGGAAGGGGGAGAAGTTCCAATCGAAACACCAACCTACCTTTGAGAGCTGTCAGCGCCAGTAGGCAGAACACGCCGGACAGTATCAACGAGCCGCATTGCGTTTTCCGGCGGCCGAATCGATTCAGTATGAAATTGATAGCGAGCGAGGGTGGTATCTCGGCGAGCGTGATGAAGATAAAATTACTATACTTATCCCCGGCCAGCGTGACCGAGTTGAGCGTCAGCCCGTAATACACCATCGCGTTGGTGAACCAGCAGAACGCACAGTTGCCGATACGCAGCAACAACCGCCGGTGCTGGCAGGTTTCGCGCACTAGCTGGAAAAAAGACTTTCGCCCACCGCCGTCACGCTGTTCCGCTTCGAGCTTTGTCTTTTGCTGCAGGTAAAACTCGTCCAGTGTGCTGTTGGGAAGGGGCGGCCGACCGTTGGCTTTGGCCACCCGCTGCAGGATGTTCACCACGTCCGATTGTCGATCCTTGGTGAGCAGCCATCGGACGCTCTCGACTGTGGTGTAAAGTAGCGGAATCGATAGCACTCCGGGCACGAAGAGTACGATCGAAAGGGTACGCCAGTTGCGGAACGTCATCGCCAGCAGTCCGAGTATGGCTTCGGCCAGTGCGTACGCCACTAGGATGATGCTCTTCACGATGACGCGCAATCTCGGTTCGACCAGCTCGAGGCTGAGGATGAACGCGGTCGTGTAGCTCGTTGAACCGAACATGGCCTCGACGAACTCGAGCGATATGAAGGTGGGGTAGCTGCCGGCGAACGAGCGTACGATCGCGAGAACTGCTCCAACGCCAACACACAGCAGCAGTGTCCAGCGTCGCCCAAACCGATCGGATATGATACCGGACAGGGCGAGCGACACAAACTGACCAATGCTGTGGACCGTGCCGACAAGCGTCACCTTCCAAAGGTTCTCTTCACACGTTAGGTTGAACTAGAATTAAATAACATAGCGAGGGAATAACTTTATCCGGGTGTCGAATCTGAACGGTGCGCCGATATCGATTGCGTGCTCACGTCATTCAGGATTGTCCTTTCGGTGGGATCGGCGTACACAAACTCGGTGCATCGTTCGATGGTGCTTCGGTTGAACCGGCTGTCATCACACACGAACTCACCGGTACTCGCCGGCATCACCTGATACCGGTCGCATTTCGCTGGAAGTTCAGGTTTGCCGCCAAATGGCACTGCCGCTCTTAACCATTCCGGAGCATATGGTGTCGTTTCGGATGCCGCTTCACACTCCGGAACAAGGCAGCTAAGGAGAAGATTGAAGTTGAAGCTGCACGGAGTATCTCTTTCACCGATTCTTACCGATAGTGAAGGTCGCCGGCGGTGAACACATAGCACAGGTTCGAAAACGCGGTAAATATGACGGGCAGCAGCAGGAGTGAGCACTGCCACAGCTGAAACGGTCCAAAGTGGCCTACTTCCTCGAGCAAATCGTCCAGCTCGACACGATCCGGCGTCGGATCGGTTGACTTTGCCATGTTGCGGTCGGGCGGTCGTTCTGCCGCAAACTGCCGTACTAATCGCAATCGAGCGCCACGGCAGATACGCAGCCGCGTGCAAACTAACCGAGAAACACCTGATAAATCTTCGCCTCGTACGATGCACACGCACACAGACACACACTAACGCGTGTCAGCTAACTCACTCTCTCTCTCTCTCTCTCTCTGTGGCTCTCATGGTCGCGTCGTTTTAATTCCGGTGTCGTCGACTTATCAGCTGTTGTTATTATGGCCGTCAGCGCCAGTTGCGCGCCGACGCACCACACACAGAGCGGCCTGAACGATGCTGAGCTCCGTTCAATCAGCACCAACCCACACACACACACACACACGCGCGCGCACCCTGTTTTCCGCTTAGTTATCATAATGCTCGGATAGGGAAGAGGAGACAGTTGATATTAGTCTTAGTCGAAGGTTCCGCAGACCGGCGAGGAATTCCCTACAATGCGTGAACAATGTATTTTGAGCGGGCGAACTTTGCGCGCCATCGGTCGACAGATAAGTTTATCTGCGTACTGTCAACAGCGCTCATTCAAACAGTTGGCAAGTGCGAGATCTGAGTTTGACCTTCCACGTGACTTGCGTGAAATTGTAACCGGCCCCAGGTAGGAAGTGATTGGGAATCGAGAGATGGGGTGTTGGTGGTACTATCAGATATCTACCGGCCCAAAAAACACTGCCTCCAATATCGTGCGGTTGGTTTCGTTTTATGAACTTGATTACGAAGATTTGACAAGTGTCGCTTCTGCTGGAGGCCTTTTCAACAATTGTGTACATAGAGTGATGTTTCGTTACATCTCTCTCTCTACCCTCTGGTAGAGGTGTATGAGGACTAGCGCACTAAACAATCGTAAGCGGCCATAAAAGCAACGCTTGACTGCGCATCGAACGGAAAGCGTTTCCTCAATGAAGTGTTGCGGTGCCTTCTCGTTCGAGAGCCTTTTTATGACCTTCTTCAGAATGGTACGGACGCTATCCGGTCTGCGTACGTAATTCTTCCCCAGGAAAAAGGGAATCTTATTCTTCTTGGGCGTCTTCCCATTCCCATGCTGCTATCGATGGGAAACCATCGAACTAACCTTCGACCACAAGAAATAAATCATTCTACCTACCCGCAGGGAATGTGGTGGCCATATCGTACCGGGAAATGTCCCGGAGCGCATTTAGAATCACATCGGTCCGTTGGGGGACTTTCCCTTTTCTCTTTCGTGTCCAGTCGTGACACACAACGCTCCAAAGCCCGCCCAACCTTATACGCAAAAAAAAGGATTGGGAAAGAATTCACTCGGGGACGTTTCGGAAGCCTTGTCATGTAGCGCACAGGGAAGGGGTTTTTCCTTTATCATGCTTTTTCCGTTGTCGTCGGCCTATGGACAACCATCGAGATGAGAAGAATTCTTTTTTATTCGCTCTTCAGAACCTTTCCCTATCCCGACATTGAGGCTTCCTTGCCGGTGCCGACATTCGGGTGCGGGTGACATTAGGTAAACCAGGCACGATTTTCCACTTTTCCGTCACATACGGTCGCATACATTCGTTGGGCAAAAACCGGCGACCGAGCCGGGCCGATGGTGACATTTCATGTTTTCTTTCGATCGGGTTCGGAAAACCCCTTAACCATTCGTGCCATTCGTCGGCCAACTCAGATGTCAGATAAATTCGCCACCGTTTGACACATCGGCACACACGCACACACTGGCCGGTGGGTGTGGACCACTCTCTTCAAATAGAAGTGTGAATTTATGTCCAGCAAGGGCGCCGTGTTTGAGGCCAGCCATCTTTCCGCACCCTGGCGCAATGGATCGATTGTTCCCGGCGCCGGAAGAAACGAAAAACGAAAGGTGCGCGCGTAATTGAACCTCGCAAGTAGCGAGTAAAACTGCACGATCTTGGCAATTGTCTGCTTTTGAAGGGCACTCACGCACGTTGCCGGCCAGCTGTTGGTAACATTAAGTGTCCTTACACCTGGTGGGAAAACGCGGTAAAAAAGCCCAGCTTTCGGATGTCGAATGTGGAGAAGCTTTTTTTTCCACTCGAACTCGAACGTTGGACATGATGCCCGCACAAAACACACGTGCAAGCACTTAATCGAATTGTTCAATTACTTCACACCGCCGACGTGACTTTTCATGCGTATCGGGCGCATAATTTAAAAGTACGCACCACCCGCAACCCATTCCAGCTTTTCCAAAGGGGTTCCTTCTCCCGTTTCGGTTCCCCAAGGTCCCCCCCTCTGTGGACGCCATTACGTCAAACACAACCGACGACGAGCAATTATTGAAAGCGGATCTGCGAGTGGAACGGCGTTTGGTGAAGCGCGGAGTTGGGATAATGGGTTTCTTTATGGGTTGTTGAATTTGTCCTCGAATCGGAATCGCAATCGGCGAATCGGCGGCATCCTTCGGCTGACTTTGCGCCCCGTTGGAAAACAACAACAACCTGTGGAAACTGTCGAACAACCTGTTTTTCTGCGGTTCGGATCGCGCTCGCTGAGCAAAATTACTTTCTCGTTTTTTGCCCGTTTCGTTTCGCCCTGCCTTTGTGTCTCCCCGCAACGGGCCGGTTACTTTCATTTCTTTAACATTTTCTTTTATTTATTCCAGCGCTGGTTTTTTATGTACACAACCGCTTTTGAAGACGGCCTTAGTCGTTGGCTGGTGTGGTACGGGCGTCACCAGAACCTTGTCACGATCGAAGTGTAAAATAATCATTATGCAAATGCAAAAGTGGGGAAAAATACACGAAAACATACAAACGCGCCTGATTACGAGAGTCCTTGATGTAGCTCCGTAGGACACGGTTCCGTTGGCACTTGGCAGTGGGAAGCGAATCGCTGTTCCTCCGTCGATGGTAACAGCAACGACATCGAATCGCTGATTTCATGATCCATCTATACCGAACGATGTGTTTTTGCTCGCAGTGTGTGTTTGTGTGTCAAGCATCGATCGATCGGTTCGACCCTCGACGGCCTGGTGGGAAGTTGTTTGCCAAACGGGCGAGCCGGAGTAGGGGCCATTGTACAGCGTCGTCTTCTGTGCACCGCACCTCATCAGGATCACCATATTGGTTCGTTTAGCAAGACACTTTGCTACACAACATTGTTGCTTGGTCGCCTCGGGTTGCCTCGGGCGACCAGACACAACCAGTGCCAGCGCCAGTAAATATTATTATTCTCCTTCTTGTGTTTACTGGTTTTTTTTTGTTGTGTGTGTTGGGAACGCTAGGAAGTTGCTATTCTGAGCCTCTGCCAACGCCATTTGTGTCATTCGTCGTCGAGGCTCGGAACGTTGCAGCCACGGTTGGATGAGTGCTTTCAATTAGAGGTTAAGAAAAACTTCATCCCAGCCGAAACGCGACAGTCTGGTTGAGTTTTTCTTGCCAGCCATCTCAACGGGCGGATACGAAAATAAATAAAATCATTTTCGGTACTGTGCGTGTGAATAATTGTTGCAGAAAGCGGAGAAAATAATCATGATAAAAGGCGAAGGTGAAATGGCGTACCTTCCGGGAACGAAAACGACAAAGGCAAACACAGTCCCTTTTTTTTTGGTTGGGCTGTAAAACTTCCACCAGATGATGTCGCTGTTGCGTTGGTGGTTGGTGGCTGTGGGGGGTGACCATGTTACGAAGGGAAAGGGTGTAGATTTGAGGTAAAACTTTGCCAAACCTGACCCACACCTCGATAAGAGCTCGGTGCTACGCGCTTTTTGGATGCCGAGCGAAGGATTGCGGCGGTTTTCTTGATGCTAGGGCCAATCCACCAATCCACCAAGACCGACAGAATTGGCCTGGCAAACGGATTGGGGAGCCCTGGCTGCGGTTGGGTTATTCCTCGCGGGAGAAAAAGTTGTTGTTAGAGGAGAGAGCATTATCTCGTTACAATTTCGGGCTTGTTTCTTCGCAAGACGGGCGAACTTTTCTCCCACGGCCTGCCATCCTGCATCCTGTGCCTTTCCTTAGAAAAAGGGTTGTCGTTCTGGATTTACGAACCGTTGAACTTGTAAGTGGCCCATGGTACACGAGCTCGCGACACGAGAGGCGCATGTGAAATGGGGAAAGCATTGCGGTATATTTAATTTACATGGCAGATTTTTTGAAATGTTTCACATTATCATGTTGCCGTGCGGTGAAACACAATTACATCTTTCGCGAGTTGGGAAATTACAACACATATGCGAACGTCAGCGTGATCGTGCATTGTGTTACCCGCCGGAAAATCCGCTCCGTCCACAGTTTCCACTCGCATATGTGGGGACAATGAATTTGAACGTCGAAACTAGCACGGGACACAACGCTCATTAACACGAATGGATGTCAATTAACGCAATACTTTACGCGCACCAAACACTTGGCGGGCGCTCACACGCCGACCACAGTGGGAGACATTAATTGGGGTGATTTTATTACAAGCTGGAAACCTGGTGCCTGGTAAGGATCCCAGTTTTTGGAGCCTTCGAGAGATGCGGTGGCGAGGTTTTTAATTCGTTCCATGCAAAACAGACATACACTCGAATTAACACTCATTAGGCTCACATACGCTGACGGTACGACAAATTAGGACGGCAAGAAAGATGGCTGTCAATCAAATTGATGTAACCGTGTTATCATTTCGGGCTGTGAGACATCGTTCCTGCGAGACTTTAATGGTTCTTCGTTCTCGCCAAGCCAAGTAATTAACGCGAGGAGCAGAAAGTTGCGCGAAAAAAAAGAGCTATTCGTTCTCACTTTTGTAAGCCTTTTGCTGCAAAAAGGACATTGGTCGTCGGTTTGATTGTAACGAATTGTTGTCGTGAGGTTTCGGGTTCCCGGGTTTCGCCGCTGCTATCAGAAAAGATCTGCGCTTATTTCACTATTAACATCGAGCGTCGTAAAAAGGCATCCCGAAAGCAAAAAGGGACAACATCCCTTGTTCCATGCTCTGGGCACGCTATTTCCTTCGCGAAACAAACAGTTTTGTCTTTGGTGTATTTTTTGTTTGTTTCAGCTTTCCCATTGTTTGCGGGAGCCGTGCAATTGTGTTACTGGTTTCGTTTTGCTAAGATCCCGATTCCAGCTGAATTAATTTGAATTCTACGATTAATTATCATCGTCATGCTGTCCTGGAAATGGTTCAATACTTTCCTTTTGGTGTTTGGTTGTATCTGTTCTAGTTTTTTCCGGTTTTTTCCTCCCAATCGCAGGAGCTGTTTCGCTTTTGTTAGCTGTTAGTTCACGCTTTTATACGCTTAATGTCTGTGTCTTTCTTTTGCTCGGGAGCTCCATTTACAAAAGCCGTCCATTTTCTGTTTTGTGTTTCGAGTTTTTCCCTGCAACAGCTCGGGTATCTTCCCGCCGGAGTAAGATCACATAAAGACATAATTTTTCATTTATGAAGCTTGATGGATGAAGCTTGCTGTTGAAGGAAGGAAATGGGGGGAAAAAATGCACACAAAATAATTCAGCCCAAGACCATAACAAACCAGCGAAATTGTATGCGTGAAGAATGGTTCCATTTTTCATTCGAAATGGAAAGTTTTTAATCAATAATATAACATTTCTTTTTGGTGCGGTGGTTTTTTCTGCTTGCTTGCTTGCTGTAAGCTTCATAATTGGAAGCTGATGATGTTTTGGGCAAATTTGTCAAAGAACGAATTATGCTCGGGGAGCCACAATAGCGATAGGAGGAAAAAATAGAAAATTCTTCCCCCTTATTCGATATTGCTTCCTGGAACGATTTATTTCTTTCCATAACTCTTCCAGTGTGCGTGTGTGCGTGTGTTTGCTGTTTACTGCCGTCGAGCAGTAAAATCTGTCAACGAAACAAGTCAGTCAAACAGCAGAATGCAGCTCAGAGCTTGGGCTTTTGGGGTAGGAAGCTTTCTCGCCGGATCCCATCGCACAGTGGGAGCAATAAAAAGGGCGAAGAAATATTCTCGAAGGGCATGGTCGCCCCGAAAAAAAAACGTCACCACAACGTCATCCACTATAAATAACGAGAATAAACATACAAGCGAAGCATATTTATGGCGTGTGTATAATTTTATTATTCAATGATTTATTTAATGGACCCCTTTTTGCCGGATATGTCTACCGAATGGTTGGTTCTTATCGACTGCCGTGGGTCTAGCAGCTCAGAATCGTTAGTAAGTCGCCGGTTTTATTGTTTAAATCCATTTCCGTGCCGCCTCTCTTTGCGGTGGGAGTGTAGCCAAACCGTTTACGAGCATTTTCCCTACCGACCGGGGATCCGATTTGCTTCGGAAAGGTGTAAACGATGATACCTTTTGCAATATTCCGGGGGGAGTGTTCACAAGAAGAAATATATCACCCACACAGACGTGTTCTAATTTACATTAATTTACCATTACAAAAGTAATATCAATCGCAACGCATGTCTTTGTGGTTTAGTGATTTTGGGAAAATGGTTTTCCTTTTTTTTTTGTTCGTTCGGCAATCAGAAAGGATCGTGTTTGAATAAGCTTTGCCGGGTCATGTAGGACACGATGCAAAAAGTCAAATAATTACAAACAGGCGAACCCAGCGCAAGAAACAACAAAACCTGGCAGTCACAAATGGAAAATGTCATTAACACAGAGCTGGGTTTTGGGTAGCTAATTCCAAACATGAAATCCCAACCCCGGCCGTGACTCACTAATGAGTGATCGCAATCAAACTCCAATGCCGGTCTTGGGACAAATTTGGCGTAGGGACAAATTTGCTCTCCCGAAGCCAATCTGCCTTTCATGTTTTTCCGAGTGCACCACTTCCACAGCGTACGCTAATCAACTGCACGTGCTTGGTGAGGGAAGGGTGTGGAGCGGATGAGGGAGGGAAGGTATGCGTCCACATGATCACCGCACCCACCCAGCTTCACCCAATTAAAGCCAATAAGCCTGCCAACGGTCGGGTCTTCTCCGATGGCGTATCATCACACTCCCGCCGCCACCACCGCCAGCGAGTACACGCGAGTATCAATTGCAGTGGTACAAGAAGGGGTCGCGAATGAATTTTCAAATTTCGCGTTAATGATAATGATGAGCCAAATCAAGAGCTTTCGGAGGGATTACCGGAAGTCGGTGGGGGGGAGGTCAAGATGAGGTGACGTACCGATGACAATAATTGTTAGCGCTTATTGTTTTGTGTGAAAATTGCGTTTAGAAACCAAACATCACACCGTCAAGCGCATACCGACGGTGCACGGGGGGGGATAGGAAAGGGAGTGGGTTGGGCTGCACAAATATTGCCCCGTGTTCCCTAATAGATGCCATACACACGCGCGCGATAAACACACATCGAGCGGTTAATAGCAAAACGCACTAAACAAATCCGCTAAGATCCTGCCGAATTGGCTCCGGGGGATTGTTTGGGATTGTTTGCTCTTTTTTCGCTTATTTTATTGAAAATGACCAACTTCAAACACACGCCCACGCACACACATATGTGTGCTACCTAGCAATTTGAAATTAGTGGTGGGGTGGGAAGGGCGGTGAACCACGCCACAGCCCAACGGTTTTAGACGATCCCGATCATTATCATATTTTGTGCCGGTTAAGCTTCGGTATCAGAACGCGGACAATGTATAATTTTTAACTAATAAACTCAATAATTATTTCGTGCCTTTTGGCCGTCAATTAACGGTCGGTTCGGGCGGACAGTCGACAGCCGACGACTCGTTTGAGCTGGGTCAGTTGAGCAGTTGGCGTGCGACAGTTAATCGGTAATTAGTGGAGTGTAGGGCGTTTGAAAATTATTCAATTTCGCTAGAAAGAAAGTCAATTACTGGTGCCCGGTGTCATGGCGAGAAAGAAGCTTATGTGAAGCTAATTTGCGGCTCGAATGGAGCTTGCAATATTGAATTAATGTTTATTGGAATTTGTTTGCGATGAATTTCTGGGGAAATTTGAAATTATTTAATGTAAATAATGCAATGAAACGACGCAATATCGCTGCAATCAAAGCGCTTTCCCAATTAAAGAACGCTCTTGTTTGACTGTTAACATGAAGCGGTATGAAGTTTTGTTTACAGCACGACTTAGCTAGTAAAATGTTTGTTTTTATTGAATTATTCCGATGACTTCTTTATGAAACGGTTCATCGGTGTATCCAGCTCGAAATCGTCTAGCAACTGGTTTTACACACCATCGTTACAACGCGCGACGGGAGCATTTCTGCATAGAGGATACAAAATGAAACAAACTGCAAACAGCAATTTCCAGACTAGCGCAATATGTTCCCATTACTGTGGCGCGCGCATTTCGGTGTTCTACCACGACATAGAGAGAAAGAGAGCGATCCAAAAAAAAATGACGAGCGAAAACACGACGTGGAGGGAGTTTTGTTCGTCCGAGTGTGCACAAATATTGAACAAGGACTTTGTGGACCAACGCTGCTGCTGCTGCAACCTTTTTTCGTGCTGTTTGCTTCTTGTTTTTCCCTGCACTACCACGCGAAACCAGGAGACGAACTTTTGCCCAACGTTTACTTTAAGTCGCGCTGAAACAAAGTCAAACACGTCAACGAGGGATTTTACCTTACCTTACTGCCCGTTGGATCGGTGTTGAAAGAGGAGGAGGAAGTGGAAGGGAAAGGAAGATGGTAGAAGCATAAAAATATACTTCTTCTTGGAAAATTCCTTCAACGGTGCTGCTGTTGCTGGTACTGATAGAAGGGAAACCGTTTTAACAGGAAGCTACGGTGTGTGATGGACAAACATGAAAA
>KZ063053.1:40138-62592 GCA_002091835.1 Anopheles maculatus
CCCTTTAACTTCCGTGTCCCAATGTTTTATGCCTCGGGGGGGCTTTTTTCCACTTTTATTCCATCCAGTTCATCGTTTCATATTTTAAGATGACTGTCGACATCTGGTGCGGTTATTTTCTATATAATTTAAAAGTTTTTCAAAATTGCCTCCGCCAAAAGGGCGCTTTCCGTCTCGCCTTCTTTATGTTGGGTTGTGGAGAGTTTTAATGTTGCCTTTTCTATTTTCGGCTTCCGTGGTGAGCTGTGGCACCAGACGGTTGGAATAAATCTCGCTACAAAGCTGGTAGCCATCTGGTAGCTTTTACATTATTCGTATGCACACTTGCGATGGGGCTTTTGCTTCATTCTTTATCGTTGCTCGATTTAATTTTTTGGAATTATATTTTAGTGTATTTTAGGATCTTGAGAGTGCATATGATAAACACTTCTTCTCTAAATGCAATGTATCTCTCTTTTTGTGATTTCACTACCGTAAAATAGTACACATGTTTATCCCAATTTAATCCCGATAGTGTTTGCTCTTCGCTTAAGAATGCTACTTGTACTATAGCTTGTCAACATTCATTCTACTCAGCAACTGTTCACATCGTCTTGCGTAGCTTGCCCGTGTTAGATACACGAAGACGACTCCATTTCAAGCTCTAAATTATGCACTAAACGTAATAGACGGTAATTCAACAGCGGACGTCAGTGATCCTCGACAGTAGTAGTGGAACAGTTCCGCACGAGCTCGAGCGTCGAGAAGGGCCGTACCGTTTGGAATCGTTCAGTGTCACTTTCGGTAGATTGTTTGAAGGAAAATGTTTGTTATTTGATGCTGCTTGCACCCGGAGTGTTTCTCATTTTAAGTGCATCCAACTCTTTGTGGATGTCAGTACAAACATTTCGTTCAAACAGACCTCGATTAATCCTCAAACTGCAAATCCGTTGTCGAATTGTTTGCTCTCTTGTTTGTAAGGATTCCGTAAGCTGTCATTGCTAAATCTTCGATCGATTTAATCAATTCGAAACAATTTCCCAACGCAAAGAGAACAAAAACTGACCACCAGAAAACGATGCAAAACCAACTGTCAAAGTTTGCGAGTTTGGTTCGGTCGGTGGATTTGTTGACTGTGTATCACCGGCTCTCCAAGGTTTTGCAGTTCGAGGAAATGTAACTTTCGAGGCGTAATCGAAAAGTTAGCAAGCATACACGTGTGAATATGAGAACCGGTTGTGGAAATTGTTGTTTCAAGTGTGCTGTGTTTGTCACTCTGGCCCGATATCACGCGCACCAGCATCTTTTGACATCTTCAATTTTACTTCGCACACACACGATTCGAGCTCAACAGAAAGGCACACAAAAGAAAAAGGTCGTTTGATGGTGTCACCACGGAGTACCGCGACCACCACCACCACCACCGCAGATCGATGAGTTTAGCAAATAATGATGTTATGCGCAAAGTGGCAAAGTTTCCGTGCGTTTGTTTCAAACTTCATCTCGGTAGCGTTTGCTTGCCGGCCGTGAAAAGCATTATTGGGGTTTGGGAGTTCTGGTACGGTAGGCCTAGTTGCGTTTGTGTCTCGATATGTCTGCACTCATGAATTTTACATGACGCGGTAGCTTTCAAATATTGAGGTTAGGTGGCGTTGTGTGTTGCTGGGTGAATTATTCCCGGGCCGCATCGCTCATGCCGTGCGGCTCCAAATTTTCCGTTTGGCACCGATACAAATTTATCTCGGTGACAGTGAGGGAAATTGCTGCCAGCTGATGATATTCACTTGAAGTTTATTCACATAAATTTTCGGCACAGCCGTGTCTCCGCACGCCCCGGATGAAATAAATACAATACATTGGAAAAAAAACAGTAAGCTCATTCCGACACACCTGCATGTTTTCTCAGTTCATACATGGGGCTCGGAGAAGTTTTCTGCGATTGCAGTCGATTGGAAGGGTTGGGAATGATGAGGAGGGGGTTAATGTTTTCGGTAGGCCCAAGACAATATAACCCGTTTGGTTGGAGTACTGTATTACCAAGGCGAATGTTTTCCATTTAATGATCGTTGTTTGTTCAGTGACGCGTGTCGTTGCGTTTGATGAAATATTGATGAACTACCAAGTTGCCAAGTATTGCGAGTCTAGGGATAATTGAAATTCTATTGCTCTGGCACGAGAAAAACGTTCAAAACAACCCTTTCTACGTAGATTGTAAGTGAAAGCTTATTCATAGCGCCATATTCTATCTCCACTCGCCAAGAGGTCCATTTTCAGCTTACAATACTGCTCAAACTCAGAACGTGAAAAGCGCGTTTTACGCTAGCCTGTTTCCCGAAACCACATCCGCTCGCTCAGGAACGGGAAGATTAATAGTCGCATCAGGCGCAAATTATGTTGGATGATATGGTAGTAGTAGCTCCAGGTTCTTGGTAATCGGTCGTCATCTGTGTGCAAGTGTGTGCTCGAATGCCACCCCTTTTGCTTCGAGAAGTGTCAGAAGTTTTGCTTTTGTCCGTTGTGTAGTGCTGAAGGAATCTAGGTTACCGGGTCAAGTAACGCACGAATGAAAAATTATGCTTTCTGCCGTCTCTTGATTGCGAAAGAAAAAGTGTGACAGATTAACCACAGTTCGTAGCATACGCGAGCTGCTAAACCAGTGTTTAAATAACTGCTTTAAGAATAACAGTGAGATGTACAGAAGGACTCAACAAAACAAAAATCTTTGGGACATTTTTTGTTACAATTTTTCAAAACCATTATAGCGAAGTTCGGACGATGAATGGGAGAAGCATATTGACAAAGTTTGGCCCGGAAATGGCATCGCCGATACCACTTGAAAGCGAGAGACAGAGATTCCCGAGCCACGATAATGCCCATTGTTGTGCATCCGGCGCAGAGTGGCAGTTGGCCATTTTTCACGTATTGAGCAAGTTTGCCCAAACGATTGTTGATTGGATTACGTTTGCCGCTTGTCGATTTATGATGACTGATGATGGACGATCGCACACACACACACATACCGATTCGAGTGGCTTTTGGCCTCCAACCTACTGGCTTTTTCTGCTTCCCCCAAAGAAGATACCTAATTCGAACGAACATCAACGGAAGCCACAACGGAAGGTACGCCATCGTCGTCCTGTTGCCATCTTCACTGAGTTTGTTTCCTCTTTTCCATCGATTCCCGAGCTACCGAGTCTCCAACCCTCGTGATAGCTTAAATACACAGACAATCAGAAATCAGTGGCTCACCATCAGTGACATAATTCCTGGAGCTTTTTCGGGCTGTGTCGATGCGTGCTGGTCGAAGATTCGCGTATGCCTCGATAAGATCGACGGAGCTCTCTTAGCAGGTAAAGGCGGGGAGAAGTTCAGTTCGAGCTCGGCTCGATGTTGTGTACTTACCAATCAAAAGAGTAAATAAGCGCCCTCTGCCAGATGAAATCAGCAATAAATCTCGAGCAAACATTCCGAACGCACCGTGCCTACGCTGAAGCTGGCTGGCAGCCGTTGTGGTTGACAGTGTCAGATAGACTTGAGAAAAACAGACGCACGTCTGTTTGAATCGCCACACCGTGGACGTACCTTTTCCACAGCAATAGCCACTTGGACATCGACTCTGTGTGTGCTCGCTGCCGTGGGCTGCTAACGATCGTCAATGGCCGCACGTGACCACCACCACAACAGTGGGCACAAAGTTCAAGTGATCTTCGCTAATGAGGAAGTCGAACTGCCGCACGGAATGAGCAACCGGCCAGGTGCAATAGTAAATAGTGAGCTGCAAAGGTTTGCTCTGTGCGCTGCATTTCACACGGAACGTCACCCATTCCGGATGGTTTCCATTTTAATTAAAACATTGCTCACAACGCTCGAATGCGGGAATGCGAAGGAATGTACCACAAAGCGAAAGAGATGTCCCGAAAGGAAAACAATCCACCGGAAAGTAGGTGTATGTGTGTGTGTTAGCCAAAATCCTCTTACCGGGAGACCATTTTCCTTCCGAAACAGAAAGATTTTCGGGTAAATCCTCTTCCGGGCACGTCAACAAGGAAATGTTCCCCCACCGACTCGTCTAGGTTAGGACCACTTTGAATGTAAAGCAAACCAAGTCACCGTGCGTCTTTTGGCAGGTAAATGCTTGCTTCACGCAGTGTCGTTGTTTTTTTTCTTTTCCTCCGTGTAGAAAACATTGAAGCATTCCTGAGACGCTAGCTTACGACGGTGTATTATTTCGTTTGCTTCCGTCCGCTCTTGAGCTTCGGGGAGAAGGATCGTGATGCCTCCAGCCTTGTCCAGGTGAGATTTCCCAGAGGCTCTCGTTGCTTCGAATTTCTCATCGCTGAACCGTATCAAATGGGGAACTTTCGCTGATGAATGTGTTTGTGTAATGTGTCGGTACCAGTCGAGGTGGTCCCTTTCTCGGTTGACACTTTTGCAGGAAGCGCAGCGACTGCACCATCGACTAGAACGTGTTTACCTTCCATGATGGGCGGTAGAAAAGCGACACCAACGTACAACGTTCGGCTGTTTTTCCTGTTGTTCATGTCCCGTACAGCACCAGCAAAAGCAGCAGAAAAAAGGACATTCGCCTTCGGTATAGCATCTTTCAATTTACACCCGCAAAACAACGACCGAGGAAAGGCGACCTTCTTAGGGAGAAAGTGCAAAGAACCATCCACGTTCTACCGGATACAGTGAAAGAGTAATTTGCTCCAGTGGCGCTTTTAATGTTCAAAACACAACGCCCGGTCGTCCAGCGCGCGAGGAACGTATGTTCGCATCGCGGGGGAAAATTGTATCCTGCCGCCGGCAGTGTTTGATTCTCCGAGGAACAAAACAACATTGGAAGCCTCTAATTAGTCTCCGGAACATGAGGAATTAAAATGCGCCAGTCGCCTTGGAGGAGCCCAGCTTTCAATAGCAGAAAGCAGAAGCGCCAAACTGCTTCTGGCGGGCGAGTGACACACTTTCAACCGAACCGAAGATTGTCATTGTGGGAGAAAAGCGTTAGCGCTTTGTTCGCGTTCCCATTACAGCGTTTTCTATCGTTCGAGTTTTCCAATGTGAACATCGTCCCTGGATGGCTTGCAGCTATGATCAAATTATTCGAAATGTGGTACATGCTGGCTGACGGTTTGCCGTGTAACAATGCAACTTTTGTTTGACCGATTGCCGTTTTCCAAGAAACACATCGACCAATTTTTCCTCGCATTACGATAACGAAGCAATGTGAGCAACCCTTTCGTCGATAAAAACCTGTTGCCTGGCTGGGGATTTTTAGTTTAAAATGTGCGTCATGCACGGTTTTCCACGTTCCATCAGTTGAAGCATTTCGCGGGAAAATCGTTACAGTGTATTTTCCCTTTTTCGGTGTGTTTCGTTCCCACCGCCGAAAGATAGCTCTAGAATCGGGTTGAGCTTTGTTTGCGTTATGTCGATGGTGGAGAGTAAAGCCTGCTCCACGTGTGTGTGTGTGTGTGTCTGTCGTTTGCAAGTACCCTAAGGGGACATGTTTTCCGGCGAAAAATGGCGTCGAGCGGGAGAGATTTGTGCGTGTGTCGCTTTCCTTTTTTTTTTGTTTCTTTGTGGAGGATTTACTTATCCACTTCTCACTTGGTATCGTTGCCCGTTTTGCACTCATCCATCCGTAGGATCGCAATGTCGTCCACCTTTGTGAAACAAGCCTTTGCGTATGTTACCCTTGTGATGGAGACGCCTGGTGGATGGTGGCGTATGTCTTCTTGCGATGGAGACGCCTGGTGGTTTACTCATTTTTTCGTGTGTAAAGAATGACGTAAAGCCTGCCACAGCACGTGCTCGCCGAAGGCTTTTGAAGAGCTGCATACATGGACTGGCGGCCTTTTTTTGTTTTTTCCTCACAACCACCGTAAAATCCGGAGGCAAGGAATGTGTTGATGGGCTCAACGAAAGGAAATGTTTAGCTCGGAAAATTCAAACGCACATTTGCCTTTCACTTTGCGCTAGCTTTCAGCAGACGAATTTTTCTACGCTGCCCCGAAAGAATGTGTTGCGCTTTGGAGCGCTAAAAATCACCGCAAAAACGTTGCGGAATTGGATGGGGTTAAACAACCGAAAATCCTCCTGGGCTGGGCGAGAATAGCAACAACAAAAAAACGCCGGGATGCGGAACCGAAATATAAAGGACGACATCCATCACATCCCGTGGATTTGAGATGAGTGGCCTTCGGTATAGCATCTTTCAATTTACACCCGCAAAACAACGACCGAGGAAAGGCGACCTTCTTGTCGCTTTCGGTGACATCTTAAGGGGCGTACCAACTGGGTCCCGAATGGGTTGCCCGGGTGAAAGTGTTTGCGGTGCGCAAAGTCAATTGTTGAGTAAATATGCCAACGTTCCCTCGTTTGTGTTTTTTGGGGGGTTGACTGCCATACTTCATTGGTGCTGAAAAGGGGCGAATTTTAACCAATTTTGTTCGGCAAAAAAACTTTTCCGCTGCCATGGAATTGCATTCACAGTCCCAATCCCGAAACCACCGTGCTAATGAGATGAGTATCTTTTTTTCTGAAAACCCCCGAATTCAGCAGCTCTAGGACCACGCGTGGGAAGTTAATCCATGTTAAAATATTTTCTTAATTTTTCAACACACACCGCTTTCCATGCGCAGCGCTGTTTTTGTGTTGTGAATGTGTTATAATTACGGATTCTTTTTACTTCGCCATTCATCCGGAGTAGAGAGAGATGCCCTTTGTCTCCTAAATGATATCCATTACCGCTAATTAATCTGTATAGTGTTGAAATGAGGTGGAATGTTGCACGTAACAGGTGACATTTGAATGACATTCGTGCATCATTCGGCGTTAAGGGATTAGGAGTTTTTATGCTGCTTTGACGCACTGACATAGACTTTCTGAGTCTGCATAGCTTATTGGTATAATTAATCGAAAAGCTAAGAATTGTTAAGCAATGTTTCCAAACAGGATTAAACAATGTTGACGCTAAAACGCAAACCAATCCCAGTTCTGAATGCAACTCACCAGTGAGCGTAGAATTGGATTTCAAATACGCACCCAAAAGACAAGCTACTTCCGTCGAAGCACAAAGCGATTCAAACGAAATCGTTCGCACCAGTCGATGATCGTGGCCTGAACGTGGTTCGTCCGCACGTTCCAGCGCAAGTCCTCGAGGGCTCGACGCCTCTCACCTGGTGCAGAATTCAAGAGTTAATATTTGATCAGTGCTACTGTTGCTGTCATCGTCACGAAACTTCCTGCTAGCCACTTGACATTGTGCGAAACGCGATATGCAAGTGTCACGCCCACGGCGCACGGCGCGATACTGCAGAACACGACAGCCAAGAACGACGATTGCTTCCAGCCAACCTCTTGCCGGTGGCTCTCGTGCACGTTGAATGTTTTGCCATTTCAGGTTCGCAATCCTGCGAAACGGAAATTCAATTTCTTTCGAGCAGCATGTTGTCGGTTCCGTCAAGAGCAGCCGGGTGTATCGCGCAGTTTACCAATTGCCCCAGTGTCCCCCCCAAAAGCGGCACAGGTGGCCCGGAAGGTTGTGGAAGGTGGTTCAAGTTGTTGTTGTCGAGCACTGCGCAACAAACGACGTTACCATTCGTTACAATTTTCACCAAATCACATTAACTGTATGCTGCCCGATGCCGTAAGCTGCTCCAATCTCGCACACTCGATGAATCGATATCGGCGCACAAGAAGTCATCGATGTTGTTTTGTGTCCCATTGAAATGGGAACTAAAATTCGGCGAACTGTTGTGCAGATAATGGGCTCAAAACAACGTCGTGGGTTGATCCCTTTCCGGTGTCTGTTTACTGTTTAATTGCTTAAAAAACGTTCAACGCTTCATTCCTGGAAGTGGCTTTCAATGAACTGTTTTTGTGTGATATGACGCGAGTCTTAAGAACGCGAATTGGTTTATTATTTTCTTTCTGAGGGGGAGGGAATTTTGTTGTTTGCCAGCAACGCACCAACTGTCAAATATCGTACCAAAATTATGACCAATGTAAACTCCATTATGATCGGAATCGTAAAGTACAGAAAAAGATTATTGGTTCACAAGAACTCGCCGTTGCCACCAAGGTGACGAAAAACAACAAACTCCAGAGATGTGAAAGAAACATCCTGTACTGCTTGTATCAACACAGCTTGACTCTTAGCGACAAGAATGTGCGGAGAAGGTATGTTTTAGATGATTGAAAATTGATCCTTTCCAGCACCGAAGGCAAATGGACAGTTTTTTTTCCTAGGCGCACGCGGACGATGCCGACGAACCGTGGCTGGTCCAACAAAATGGCCCCAAGCGTTGTGAAACAGGAAGACTGGTAATACAATTGAACAGAATCCCCCAACAAGCTCTCGAGCTTGGGATGAAAGGAAATTCCGCCTCTTCATCGCATGGGACAGAACTTCCCGGGTTACGGGAGTTGATGAAACAGACAATTTCATCTTCACGCTTCGATGAATTGTAAGGTTAAAAGAAGGAAAAAACGAAACACTGGCTCTCAAAATCCGTCGCACAGATAATTGTCCTTAAACGACGATTCACAGCAAAGCGCGCAACACAACACCCCAGGATGAGATTGTTCAAGGCCGGGGCGAGAAAACAACCGACCAGAAACAAAACGCCCGAAACGCCCGAAGGAACAAAGAACGGGGGACAAAAAAAAACATTGAGCAATGAGCACCGAAATGGTCGGAACGGGAATGACATCACGTAGCAGTGATTGTTTCAACGTTCCCATCACTCAGGAAACTGTGTCCTTTCAACCGTGGTGGGTCCTTTTTTTTGTTGTTGCAGGGGCACGGGTTCCGTTTTCCTTTGCACGTTTTCCCGCTGGACGCAACCAAATGGGTCTGGAATGTGTTTTGGCTCAATGTTTTTGTTTTGGTTATGTTTTTCCCAACCTCCGGGACGGGCAATCGGGTGCGCTAACTAAGAAAGGGTCAAGGTCGCGCCGTACGTGGGTAGTTGGTGGGAAAAGCTGTATCTGAAAACCCCGTTCTATATTCCATCTGGTTTTGGTGCGGGACCGGAAATGAGCCAGTGGACTTGCTGTGGACGTGTATGCAGAGCTAGAGGATACGTGATTAATTGATGAAAGGAAAACAAGCTAACCAGCAGCAGCACTGGCACTGGTGGGACTGGTCAATTATGTCTGCCCTCGACGAAAGGTCATTTTTTCGGGGTAAAATCCTGCACGACGGGTTCGTCAAGATCGATAAGGCGTTGATAAGGGTAAGCGGTCGGTTTATGGTCGACGGCCAACGATTTCCGTTTGATTTCGCTCACGGCCGGACACACTCGGGAGCCCATGGGCCGGCTGTCCCGTGACGTAAGTGGCTTTCTTTGGCGCTTCGGTTGATTTATGGGGTCCGGACTGATTGATTGATCGCCTGTTGATGGATCGCCCGACAGTCTTATCGGGCGTGTTCCTTTTGTTTTCCACAAATTAGCGTCGTGGTTTTCCGAAGCACTTTTCATTCGGAATTCTCACCAAAGCGGGTTGTTAATAAATTTGACCATCTTAATATAACCTCAACGATGATTAAACGCGTCAGGGAAAACTTTTCAATAGAACTCATTGCCGCTCGGCAGGAAATAAAGAGAGAGAGATTGAGAGAGAGAAAGAGAGAGAGAGAGTGAGAGTGAGAGAAAAAAAAGGTGTACATCTCTCTCAATCTCTCTTTCCGATAGTAACACCGTTTAGGGTAATGGAAAGGAATTATCCTTATTATAAGTTTCTCATTATAACCTTAGCCTTCGCTTGTGCAAGAGATTCGATACTGCAGCCGCCACGGTTCCGAAAATCCGTCTCATTGGAACCACGCTCACGTCACCCGGTCCGGAGCGGTGGGAAACTTTCTCATAATTGATATTATTTCCACGCGACATTTTAAGCCCGAAAATTCATGAGCTCAAACCCGTCGCTAGCCCGGGTGATCGTGGCCAATGGAGGTTGGAAAAGTTATTATTTCACTCCGATTTCCGGTGAGACACCCCGGGTATTGGGGGCACAACGGCACCAGGCAGAAACTGGCAACGGCGAAGCAACTCTCCCGAAGGAACTGCTAACGACATTATCCCAATTCTCAGGACGCGCGACGTTGGGATCGGTCGAATGCTGGGAAAACTCTTGCTGCATCTACGCCCGCAAGCATCGGCACTGTGACCGTAGCATACCTGGACCGGGTTTGGGAGGCAGGGGAAAATTGAGCGAGACAAAAGCAGAACACTCACACACACACACATACATACATCGACATAACGCAAGACAAACCAAAACCGAACTCCGTCGGTCGGCTCGCATTCCGCATTACCCAGAATACACCGGTACCGACAAAGTTTAACAATAAATATTAAATCGCATTGGCAATTTTCACCTCACTGCCACCACCTTACGCCGCCCTCATCGTGCAGGATCGTCCTTTAGTCTTCTTGCTTGCCAAAATGAGAAAATGAATCGATACTGTCCTGTTCCCAGGTGTGTGTATGTGGTTTGTATTGTCTGAATGTGTGTTTTGCTTCTTTTTCTCGATCGAAAATTGTGTTGCGATCGGAAAAGTTAGCTTTTTTTATAACGCTCCTCACACCGCTTTTTTGTGTGTACATTCGCAGGACATCTATTTCCAAAATTGATCGCATTTGGGTCGGAGATTACGGAAGAGAAAAAGCGAGCATGGACAATAATTGAAATAAATTAATTATAAAGTATAGGGAAAACGATAGAACGGCAACGAATTAAAAAAAAATAGTCCAGCTGACCCAACCCCCTTGGGATGTTACTGCAGGAAAATGGAGTAGTGTAGCGGCGGTGGGGAAAATGCTTTATTTTTTAATCCTTTTTCCACCGGAACTGGTAGTGAGAAATCTAATAGAAGGAATTATACTTCCCGCCGGCACACTCATTGGCATGGTAACGATGTTTCGATACCACCGCCAGTAAGCAAATTCCGTTCATTAACCTACTTTGATTGAGTGCGCAAGAGTGTGTGAGTGTGCGCGCCCACAAGCATACGGATCGAATTTATTACAATCACTCGCAACAAAATGGCAACATACCGAGATAATGGGTCGCTGATTAGCACTGATTTCGATTAACAGTCGTGGAAAGAACTCTAATTAAGATTTTCGGCACTGGTGTCCCGCGCTCCCATTTTCCCCGTCTCGTCGCGATGCGTTTTTGGGTGGAATTTAATTTCCCGCTCACGCACCACGTGCGAGTAGTGCGTTTTCCGACGCGCGAACCGTACACCGCCGGCCTAATGAGAGCCATTCACGCAAACCGGGAGAACTGTATTCCCACACAAGCATTCGCCGAATGAAACCACAACTCACGGGTTTTTCGGCGTAGTTTCTTACGGGAAAAGGCGAGGGAAAAGCGGAATGAGTATCATAAATTTGCACATGATTATGATCGGGAGTGCTCGAAGCGAAAGCTCGCCCCACGTGACCTTCATGCGCTTGGCCGTTTTCGCAAGCATTCCGCAAAAGGAAATAGGAGAACGAAGAAAGCAGGATTTCTTGGTCTAATTTATGGAAGTGGCTCTCGCCTGTTCGCCCCATGCGTTCCAAGCCCGGTCGTGAATGGGAAATAAAATACAATGACTGGGGAGAAAATAGGAACTTCCCCGGTGCCGCAGGGAAGTCGTGCGTTCCACGTGGCACAAACATGACGTCACATGCGGGCGTATCAAGTAACGCACACCCCCCGGAAGCTGATGCTCACTGGTGTCTTGGCGAGTTCTGAATTCAGAAGCATGTTTAGATCTTTTATTACTATCATTGCAATGGCTCCAGGGTCTTGCCATAGCGACGCATTGCCCTATCTTGGCATTCTCGATGGGGCTGTCCCACGATGGAAGAAGCTGGTTAGGTTCCGTCTCCATGCTGCCATGTGTTGCTCTTACAAATCGGCATGAAAAAGCATTACTTCTCTTCGTTGGGTTGTCCTCCACGGAATACTAATAAAACGCAAACATCAAAGCATCTGTCACACGCGTTGCAGACAGCGCTTTTTATTTGCATCTGTGTATTGAAACATGGCACAAAAGCAGCACTGGCGTCAGCGACTGTTACTGCTACAATGTGCTGCAAGCTGCAACACACAATAAGTAGGGGGGACCCAATCAAGGTTTTGCTGCTTTTGTTTTTCGGAATGCTACAAATGACAGTTGGTTTTCGTTGGAGTGTGGTAAACACTCATCGCCTCGCTCCAGTATCCTAGTTGCCAATACAGTTTGAATGTTTAAACCACATTTATTTGTAGAATCTTTTTTTGTTATAAAAAATATGTAAATGCACCACTTTTCAACTCCCAATGCACTAATGGTTGAGAGTCCCATGGTTGATTGTTCCAGAAACTCGCGCCAAACAAAAGCCCGGAACACGCTTTCATTTGTTGTTCCGTTAGGCGCGTCGCGAAATAAAGAAAAAAAAAATCCCCTCCAAAGGAATGCTCATTATCACTCCACAAATAGGCCATCGCGTTGAGCCGAGCTTCATTGGCTAACTTTGTTTTGATGGCAAGGTAACAGAATAGGAGCGCAAAACAACAACGGCAACAAAAATCCTCATTAGTATCTATGGTCGCGGTTTGTCGATTTGCTCCGGCCCGGGCCCGGGCGACATTTTCTTGCCCGTCTTCTGCTGCAAGTTGCTGTGTTGCAACGCTGATGGCAAAACGATGCTTGTTGGCAAGCATTTTCATTTTAACCATTAGTTGTGCAACCCATCAGCATCAGAGTGGGGAGCGAGATTCGCAATAAGTCCTCGTCCGGCCCGTTTGCGCCTCGTGCCTGCCTGTGCCAATGGACGACACGGGAGGCCTCGCACTCGGGAACCACATGGTTGTTTGTTGTTCTACTGTGTTCGCCACAGGGTTCGGGTTTTCCCGCGTTGCGCAACGTTGCCACCGTACCGGAAGTGGAACTTTGTCGTTGGAATATCGCCCCAGTCCAGGGTTGCAGGGTTCCGCCGAGTGCTGGAAAGCGAGTGAAAATATTTAATATCGAGAACAGAGGACTTCCCGCTGTAACGGAAGCCGGCAGTCAGTACACGGGCGGTGGCTGTGGTAAAAGTTTTTAATAAGCTACCGCTATGGGCGCCTTCCGGTTGTACAACAGCGGGTAATTCACCTTGCTTTGCTGCTTGCTTTCATTACTTCACGCTCCCTTACGTGTGTGTGTGTGTGTGTGCCCGCTGCCCTGGTGAATGCATTTAAATGTGTACTTTTGCTCCGTCCTGCGTCCTGGGTGGTGTGAAAAATCTCCGCTTCTTTGCGACATTTGCATGTTAGCACGGTTTGTTTCGTTTCACATGACTGGCTGTGAGTGGGCTAAGCAGAAAAAATGGGTGGCAAGCTTTGCTTTGCTGCATTTGCATGCATTACGTGGCAGTGGGGCGAATGTGACCTGTCACATTTGAGCTGCAGTGCGAGCAGATTGCGTTTGTTGACTGGTACGAAGGAGGCAAGATTATGAATGTTATTTCTTAACGATATCATTTCCCTACCTGTCCCCGAGGGTGGGCACTGGAAAAACCCGGAACCAGCACCAGGAGCTTGAGAACCAGGAGCTCGGGAAAATATACAGCGTGTTAAAAAGTGTGCCATATACTTCTTTTTCCACTCAACTTCTCGACCGGCCGTTGTTAATGGGAAGTCTTTTCTTGAGCAAGTCGAGTACCACCCTCAACTACGGAGGGGGGGGGTATATTTCCCGGTGGAAAGCGGAGGATTAGAGGTGCAGGAAGGAAGTATCGTTAACATTCATCCAACCACCTTCACCACCGGGGTCCAATTATTATAATAGCTGCGCTTCGCCAACGCTCCTGCTCCTGCACGGCCTCGGCTTCCCGTTCGCCGTCGGGTCCCGTTCGCCTTTATTACACTTCATTAAGTTGTTGTTTCAGCCAAGTGGAAGCGTTTTGTAAGCCATTTACAGAAGCCAGCTTGGGGGGTGCGTGCGCGGTGCCTATTGGTTTGTGCGCTGTACATGCAGTTTGATGATTTGTGAGCGCATTTTACGATGTTGATTTAGCCGTCGTCGGCTGGGGATGCGAAAGGAGTTTTTGTACGGAGGCTTGGATACGATTTATTGCAAACTGATGACGTTATGCTAATGAAGCTAAAAGTTAATGCCCACTTCCGGAAAACCTCATTTACTTCCGGCGTACTGGAAAAGTAATGGCGCAACTTTGATGAAGCATGGTAGCTCCAACGTTGTAAACTGGCGTTTCGGTGTCCGGCTGTTGATGGTTCATCCGTGAACATCGTTTTATCCGTGATACTAACACATTTCAGAGTATCTTTGGATCTCGATCTTAAGCTCTGCTGAGTTCTTGAGATCGGTATTCTGCAAGTGTTTGAGTTCCAACTTGTGCGAGAACCTGAACTTGCTCAACTGAAATCTGAATGAGACCGAGCTTTATAACTCAAATTAACTTACATAAACCCTAGCTCAGGAGCTAGTATGAGCTCCTAGTCCATGTAGTTAGACACCTCAACCTCATACACTCACAGAAAGAAGGAGATAAGTATGAAATCCCTGCAAAAAGTGCATCATCCTTCGATTAAATGATAAAGTTATGCTGTTCGCATTCTCCGAGCTCATCATCAGGAAACAGTTTCTAAAGTAAAGATTACTTCCATCTCACCATTAGCAGTACACATTCGCCGAACAATTAAGCGGCGCTGATTCTTTTGTTCGGGTTCTGATTCTTGCAGATATAACTTAAAGCTAAATCTCCCGTTGGTGAGCAAACCGTTTGGCGTCAGCTCACGGACGCTCTAGACGGCTGGAAATGGCTGTCGGAAGAGTTATGGCCTTTTCACACCATTACCAGCTTACGGACGGACATAATAGATTACAGTTGAAGTAAAGGATAACAGCAATAAAAGAAGAATAATAAAGCTATAAATGAAAATTTATTACCTTATTCTCTACAACCTCGCACAAAATTTTTTTTTCCACTCTCCGGTCTCTTCTTCGTGCCCTGAATGTCGTCTCCATTCCGCAAAGTGCCGGGCGTTATGACGGTTCCGTTTCCGGTTGACCAGTTGAAATGCTCATTTTTGTTTTTTCTTCCCGTATCTTGCACGCGGCAAAGGTCTCGGGTGAAAAGTCACAAGTTTGCGTTCTTTGTAGTTACCTTTTTCGAGTTTTGCTTGCCTTTTGCGCAGGTGGAATAGGGCTCGATACTTACCGTTTGTTTTTCTCTTTCCATAAGAAATGTAGAACATCACGCACATATCAACACGTTCCGCACATTACTCACTAGGAACAAACAATCATACGAGCTGTTTTTTTTTTTCTTCCGACGGAGAAGACAAGTGCTGTGAATGCGATTCCATTTCCAATTAGCCTTCCAGTCGGCCCCACAATCCATCAGCGGAAGATGCAACTCGTCTTTTTTTTTTCTTTCTCCGTAGCCCATCCTTCCTTTTGCCATATTTCTGCCATTTATGTTCTCTTATCTTCGTGTGACGCATCCATCTCCATTGCGACAGAGCTGCTTTCAGTGGATTCGCCCGAAGAGATGGCGTATGGGGGGGGCAGAGTTTCCTTCCCCAAGGAAAACCCGGGGACGGATGATCTCGGTTCGGCAAACAAAAAAATGGAAACTTATTCATAAAGCTTTTTCCTTATGTTGGCCAACCATTAGGACGGGAGTTTTGCCCATTTTCTTTCGGTCCATACACTTTTCACGCTGGACTTTTTTCGTATTCCTTAGTTCAAGCTGTGCTTTTTTGTGTGTCGTTCTTCCTTTTTCGCGTGTTGTGTGTTATGACCAGCAGTAGTAATATTTATTCGCTCGCCATTTTCACCCACCCACCCCGGAAGGAGTGGGAGGTTTTCCGGCGCGTTATTTTCTCTTTCTACAAATCTGTGAGCGTTTTTATCATTCCCTTCGCGCACGATGCTTATCGACGGAACGTGCCGTTTTAGGTTCGGGGCCTCTCGAAATATGAATATTTATGTTTACATCACCTCTTAATTTGCTTTCGTCCGTGTATGAGCAATGGCGAAGATGGTTTCGGTTCGGGAGAGCTAACAAACACACACACACACACACACAGCAAAAAAGACGGAACAAATGGCAGATTACAATGCGCCGGCATAAAGGAACATCGCACGCATCGAAGCGCCCGAACTGGCCAGCCCAGTCCAACCAGAAGTGTCCCCGGCGCTGCGTTTGTGCTCTGTTATCATTCATTCACCCCCGTTTGTTTCCGTTTTTCATCATCGAAAACGATGGTTCCGACGCGGTTAGAGCTGAAAGAGAGCATTTCCAACATAATGGAAATCCGGGCAACACAACAACGTGCAGGCGGGGAAAAAAAAAGCTTGCGTTCATGTTTATTTATGCGACTTGCGTTGACCTTTTACCTCACACTATTGGCATACACTGGATGCCTTTCTTGTGATCGTAGCGACTTCTACTATCACTGCTACTACTACTACTACTACTACTGCTTCCCTGTCAACCAGATCATTGTCACAATCCAGTTTCTTTTCCTTTTGTTGTTACGCCTAGTCGTCGCTATCGCCGAGAAGCTATCTCTGGCCCGTGTCCTTGTGCTCCGGAAATACGCTTTTCAGATAGGCATCGGGCGTTGGCGTAGGAAGAACAATTGTTTTACCATTCCAACGAATCGCCCCTCCACTGGGCGTTCCTTTCGCTTCTCCATGTTGTGCCGTGTGTATCATTCGTGCGTATCACTTTTCCCGATCGCAAGTTATGCCTCACGCTGCTGCTCCTAATGGTGCGGTCGTGCGGCATTGGATGATGGTGGAAGCCTGTCCAAGAAACGCTTCCCTGTGTAGATCAAAGTCTCCGAGACAGCGAACCGTGTGTCGATGACGAGGGAAAAGTCAATGTTTTCCACTGCAAGAGCCATTTAATAACTTGCTGGAGCTTTTCCCTCTTCTGTTCGTCTGCCCAACGTCTGCCGCACCCCCGACTACTACTTACTTCGAATGTCACTTTATGCTCACTAGCGGAGAGGGCGGAAGCCAAGTTGGCTCGGGCTGTTTGACACACGATAAAAGCCTCCGTTGCTGAAAGCCGCTCGGTCGCAAGTTGCACTTGGTTGCTTGCTAGTGGCTGTGATTACACGTCTCCCGCTCGATGTGGTGCCTCGATTCCGGCGAATGAAGTTCGTTGTACTCCAAACACTGTGCCATCTCCCATGAGACGATAGGAATGACGCCAACAGTAACATTCTCTTGGCTGGGAAGTGCCTATCCGTCGTGCTCCATTCGCCCATGTTTGGAATATTACGTTGCCTGGCACTTTACCGTCCGCCGGACCATCGACACGGCACCCACGAACCGTGCCACTCCTCGGAACCATAAATCAACGACGAAAACATAATTTAGATATAATGCAGCGCCGTGTAAGAAATATGATCTCAGGCGCAAGGGAAAGAGCAATCGGAAGTGAAGCGTGGTAGGGCCACTGTTTGGAAGCAACCAGTAAATGTACCAAAGTTGCCGCAGTCTCGAGAGGAATGTATTTGGAGTCGTTTGTGTATGTGTGTGTGTGTGTGTGTGTGTGTGTGTGTGTGTGTGTGTGGACGTAGAAGCATACAAATGGCAGCAGAAGGCGCGCGAGCTTCGATACACATTTTCCCACAGTGTGCGCGCGCGATGAGAAGCGCAGAAAAGGGTCTTTCGTCAGGTTAAGTCGTGCTGAGAGCATCCACTTTGCAATCCAGTCTCGTACTCCCGGACGGCACTAGATCGTATCCCATCGTAGTCAGCTGGCATCTCTGCCACACACATACACACACACCAGCACCGGTTCACGACTGCCTGACGACTTACTGCCACACAGCGTGAAAGCAGCGTGAATTTATGACGGTGGAAATCATCATAAAAATCAGAGTTGCTTACAGGCAGCCTTGGCCTTAACTAGGATTTCGTACCAACTTCATGTTCCATCGGTGGACGGAAAGGAAGAGGAGGTGGAGCGTAAAGAAGTCTGGCTCCTGGATGCACTTTCAGCCAGGCTGTGGTTTTATGCGGCACCAGAAGATCCTAAAAAATCGCCAATCATTTCTCTCGCCCGTTCCGGATGGCCCGCTGGTATTTCGCTGCATTCCGTTCGGTGAGGTCGTATCAGCAGCCGCCACCAGGGGACAACGGGGTTTAATGAAGTCTCGAGGGGTAAATAACTCGCCAGCAGTAAGTGTCTTTGAATACGAAATGTTGCGCATTGTAAGCGGTTTGATATTAATTAAATGAAGACACAAAACAAGATGTTATCATGGTGTCCTCGAGGGAAACATCAAATGTAACTACTTCTGTGCGCGAAAAACGTGTTGAAGTGTTGGTCATGATAGCTGCTTTTAGTTGCCAGCAATGTACCTTGCAATGCATCACTTTTGCAACGAACAATTTGAACAAAACTGGCTATATGCGGTCGTTCAAAGTTTGACAGATAGAGGGCGCTGGATGGAAATATGTCATCAACAAACGTGAAAGGACGCAAGCGCTCGTAGCTTGTAGTAGTTTTGTGTGGTGCAGTGGGTTTTCCACAGACTTATCAAAGTACTTTTGTTATTCCGACATAGCTTATGAATCTTCGGGGTGTACAGATACTACAACATTCTAACAGTGCAGTGTTTTGTGTAGAAATAATGGCAGCTTTAAGATCAAAACAACTTTGGGTTTGTAAATTTCCACCAGCCAGTAAAGTTTTAGGTGGCTCGTATTAATTCAATACCATTTACTTCCGTAACAAGGAAGGCGCAGTAACCCTAACGACTTCAACTCGCTTTCATCTATAGTAGAGAGCGTGCTTCACCTTCCTGGAATCAATTCTAAAATTATGCAAACTCGCACACAGCACCAGCAGCAGCATCATGTTGTCGATGGGAGTGGCCGATCGATGTTCAAACGGAACCAATTTCTTACCACATCCATGGATAGTTTTACAAAACGATGAATAAGTAGATCGATAGAACAAACGATCCAACTTTTACCTTCATAGATCACCGGCTTCTCTAGTGCAGCGCACAGTTCCGCCTAGCCAATTGTTTCCGTCAGCAGTGGAAAAGTAATCACAATATTCGTTTACATCCTTTCGTTGGATCCGTTCCTTCCTGTGCCTGCAGCACACGCAATCCCGGTCGATTGTGCGTACTGAAGCTTCATTTGGTCTGGGGCGGGTTTTTTTTTCTCTTCCTGATCAATATGCATGGCTCGAATGGCGGCTTCTCATTCCACCGGCAACCACCTAACCTCCGATGCAATCGGAAGCGAGGCAACGAATCGAAATCTCGAATTCTGGCCAGCTACCAGCTACCAGAAGCAATACAGAAAAAGGATAATGAGCTTAGCTATTACATTTACTGGCGTGGAGAGAGAGAGCGAGAAAAAGAGGAAATCCCAACTACAGCACGATTGTTGATAAAGCTGAATAGAAGAAGCGGTTGTGGAGGAGATTGGTACTCAGCGGCCAAAGTTGTTTGTTAGTCAACGATAGAATGGTACGGATGGCAAATTAATAAACAAGAATTATCTCAAATGAGTCGACCCCGCACTTGCCAGCCAGCAAAACTACGACACCACCGACTGGCCCCCCCTTTTTTCCAACCCAAGTGGTCCGACGTGGGTGAAATCACTCAGAAGATTAGCTACCTTTTAGCCATTTCCTGAATCGGTGAGCGAACGAACTAGAGGTGGTACATCGGTAAGGGGTGGGAACACTTCCTTCACTACTGGAGAAGGTTAAAACGTATTCTACCGGTGCGTGTGATGTAAGCCGGGAAAGACCAGGAAGAAATCAATTTTAGTGGAAGAGTAGCTTTTTCACACGAAATTACCCTCATTTGTGAGATCGTTTCTGTACGCACCATTAACCAAGATAAGCAGCCCCGTTGAAATCGGTTCACAAGGCAGGTTTTGGGGTTGGAACGCCAGGAGTTATGGACGTAACGAGACAGTTATCATGATTTCCCAGGCTTTCCAGCCGCCGGCCGGATGCTATGGCCGGGGGTGGGGATGGGCTTAAGATCGGTTGGCATCGAAATGGTTGCTCGGAAAGTTTAGCCGCGCGATGGATTGGAATTGACGAATGAAAAATGTCAAATGGCTGCTTTACACAACTCGTCCTCACATTCTCTCGCTCTCTGTTTCTCTCACTCTGAGCTCGAATTTGTGTCGCACTAGACGGGAAATAACTTTCCCAATTAGTTTCGTAATGGCGAGATAACAAACTTTTGCCAAGTCAACTGGTTTGCGTCCAGGCAGTCAAGAACGACTGTTTATTTACTTTGAAATTCTTCTCGATTTGCACTGAAAAATGTGGCACCGACTTGACGGAAAGCCTGCGGAATGGCGAACCGAACTGTACTGCTAAACGAAGGCAAGAAGTCAATCCGGCAGAAAGCTTTCCATAAAGCGAACAGAAGAAGAGTTGAAGTTGTTCCGAAAGGAGTGAAGTTGTTCGTCAAAGTGTTATTTGTAATTGTTGCGGTGCGGGAAGTGAAACCGTTGCCCAAAAAAAAAAACGACCATCGAACGCGAAAACGCAAAACCATCACATCACACACCAACACACAACCAGCGTGGGATCGGAAAAAAAGGATCGGAAAACGCAAATTGACCGTAACATGTTTGGATGATACGCTTCATCAAAGTCTAATCTAAAATTCAAACGCGCGCCTTCACCCCAAAACATTCCAGCGGGTGTGGTGGATGCAAAACAAATCCAATTTCTTCCATTTAAGCTTTTCCAATCAATCGGACTAGAAACGGACGGATGATTCGGTTTTGAAGGGTTTCGGTTAGTCGAGTGGTGCTACTTTTTTACCGCATTTGTTCCGAGTCCGGGGAGTCTCATTTAAATTTTGTTTATCTTCAAAACTGTACCGTTTCGATGAATGGTTCTTTTCTCGTTTGGCTTTCTTTCCTTCTTTCGGCTTCACACCTTATCCGATCGTCCGTTTTTCACTGGTATCGATTGCAGAAAAGGATTCTTTCTTTCCCGGGTTTTTTTCTCTCTTGTATGTGCGCTTGTCGATTTGCAAAACGAGAAGAACTCCCTGTGTACCCCGGGACTTGTGTGTGTTGATGCGAGAAAGCATTATTCAGACCATTCTTTAGCATCGCTTTAGTGTGTGGTGAGAAATGCGGCAGAGCAAATAATCGGAAACTCCACAACATTTATTTCACATGTAAATCATCCTTCACCGCATCATATTCCGGGTGCGGTTGTTGGCGCGGCAGCCGGATGTAGCGAGCTGATGAAAAGCGGGCCCGGTTTTCGGTTCTTACCGTGCAATTTAAGCTTCGCCTGGTCCCGCCCATGAAGTCATGATAAATTTCTCGCCCAGCTGTAGCAACTTCCAAGCAGGTGTGGTGTCGAAAAATAGAACCCCCCAAACGTAGCAAGGCGCCCCTTCCCGGACTTGGAGCGAGGAAAAATCGATTCCTTAACTGTCTTCGTGTCGGAGGTATTACTGGATCGTTTGCACCACTTGCCGTGCTGTAAGCTCGGACGAAATGCATCCAAACTCCTGCAGCAGATCCGATCCCTCTACCGCGGCACCATCGTGGCATGTTATTGGAAGTTGAAGCAGGAAAAATAAAAGGAAGCAAAAACAAGAAGCGGAAAACAACTGAAAAAGCTGCTCATGTATAATCTAAAAACAATGTTTTCCCAATCATTTCCTCACTGTTACACATCGTCCCTGGTTTTGCGAAAACGGTGGTACGGTCGCCATTCGGGGGCCACTGCGGAGTGTAATCCGATTCCGTACGACGGTGTACAGCCACAAACGTGCCAACACACTGACTGAGCATATTTCCTGAGACATTACACCGAGAAGCGATGGTGGCCGAACGCGGGACGGGATGGGGGGACATCGCTCCTACACCAAAGCACCCGAGCAGGAAGGAAAGCTTTAAGCGTTCCCTAGCACCGCATCCCGCACGGCTTTTGTTTGTCGGGAAAAGCGTGTGCGCCAGTGTTGCGGAACAGTGGGAAAATAACGCCATTCTGTTATCGGTAACAGTCTAAGCTTGAGTGCTTTTCGGGCATTGGTTTCTGTTCATCCGACACCTTCCGAGGAGGAAATGCGTGGCAATCAACCACAAACCGAGCAGCCGCGGGGAAGCGGTACCGTCGAACGGTTGTTCTCCATTTGTGGTTAATGCGAGTGCGCCATATGGGAGGAACACAATGTGGAGCAACAATCAATCCTGTGGATGTAAGTGATACTGGAGAGCTGGCTTTTTTTCGTTTTATGTCGAAAAAAAAAGTCGAGATGCAAATTGCTGTACAGAAAGCGCTGTACTGCAAGAAGGATTTGAGGAATATTTCATGCTTGTGTATATTTTTAAGCTCCTTTGCCAAACCACAAACCCGGTTGCCAGCGGGAACGAGGAAACTACAAAGTGACGCACACGAAAGCTACTCAACTTCATCCACTCCGCAGCTGGCTACCCGGACCCACTAGTG
>KZ063053.1:67032-82312 GCA_002091835.1 Anopheles maculatus
TTGAAAGGTAGGACTTGTATCCGATTCTGAAACACATACAACATAAAACACACCAATGCAACCTCATCACATACTTCTCTCTCTTCCCCTCACCCCTCTGCATACTGTCGAAAGTGTCATCAAGCACGCTTGCAAAACGTTTGCCGAGAATGCTCGTCATTCAACCGAAATAGCAATCGTTTCGGAACTGGGCCCGGCCTTTTTCCGGGGAAAACTACTATTTGCTCGATTTCGATTTCCATTCCCTCTCGCACACACACACACACCCGCTCACATACAGCGGGAAGTGACGTCTTTTGCCATCTACGACGACACAACGCTCCCCTTCTCAGCCTCTCTTTCGACACTTTCGAGTTCGATCAATCCAAACGCCTCCGGGGTTGCCTCTCGGTAAGCAATTTCATTTACTGTAATCAATTTCACCGATCGACACGAACCCGAACTCATGCACAACGCACGCAACACAAACCTCCCCCCGAGCTCCCCACGGGAACACGATGGGATAAAAATTAGCAACATTTTGTAGGCAGCGCAGCATAGGAGGGCACGTGTGGGAGTTTTTGCTTTTTTTTCTCGCTCGCTCTATCTCTCTTGATACCGTTCTGCCCAAAAATCTGATTTATTCCTATCCAGTTCAATGGCGTAATCGGGACAAGGGAAGTGGCCGGTAACCCCGGGAGAAGGTTTGCAGTAAAAGCCAATTTTCCTCTCCCGAGGCCAAGGCAGTGTTGGATATTGGCAAACATACAACACGATGGTGGCATCAAATCAACCAATAATATGAAGAAAAAAAGATCTTGACGATCTCCACCACCCCGAAAGTCAGCTCCCAGGGAGCGCACCCCCGCGATTGAAATGTTAGAGGACAAAAACTAAACTTCAACCATCCAACCAACGCTCCATATGCAGGTCACGTGGCAATAAATATGTTTTTGTAGAAAATGGGAAGCCCGATAGGGCGCCTCCATCGTGACGCTGGGAGGCATCTGTGTTTATATGTGAGTGCGTGTGTGCGTGTGTGTATACATTTTATTTTCACGTACGATCACGGTAACACCACCACGCGAAATGTGGATAGATTTTCCTGTCCTTTGCGAGCTCTTTTTTTTCCCCCAGTCTCTCACCAATACGCCAACGGCAGGCGTGCGTGTCGCGATTCATTTCGCGGTGGGTTCGATTTGAGTGCTTCACCGTACCGTAGTTAGGGCGGCAAGTTTTTCACCCGTGTACATTAAATCTGATTTTGTATCAATCGTCATCGTCGTCAATGTCTATCTCACTCTCGCCGATTGCGAATACCATATTTTGGCACGGTTGTCGATATTTCGGATTTCGGGACAGCCGAATCAAATCAGATCACAATTTATTTATTTGCGTTTCTTTTTTCATACGAAGCGTACATTTAGGAATTTTGATGAAAAACTGTACGCGAGTGGGTGAGAGTTGGATTAGGGAAAAGTGGAACAAATTTGTATGAATTTTTGGAAAACAAAATATTGATAGAAAAAACTACTGGTAACTGGAAGTGTTTTGGAACTGGTGAGCGAGGTTCTTGGAGCGTATTTATTTGTTGTTATTTACGTGCCGAAACACAAATATATAATGTTAGCTTTTTTAAATATATTGTTATGAATTTTCCATAATCGCTAGATACATTCAATATGATTTTGCTACTTGAAATGAGCCCTAGTTAGTTGTCTTTCTATGCGATACCTTCTTCTAATTACAAGGGCCCGTCATTGGAGATTCATTTATGGCTTTGCTACTTCATGTTACTTTATATAATAATATCTTGAACGTGTTGATATTTGATTCTATTTTTTAACCATACAAATAATAGCAACGTTTCATGAAAATCTAAAAATGTGTATTATTATTTTGGGATCTCATATAAAGCCTGCACCAAACACCCTACAGAAAAGAACAACCTATTTGCGGTACAATATTTTTCCGGTAGCGGCTCAGATTTTAATCTCTCTCCCCCCCAGAGACAGCATATCAAAAACGAGTTAATCTTCCCGTGCGAGAAAGTCAAGCATCTCGATCATTGTGGGGCAGATATCTATTGCGCACAAATACCCGGGCACCCGGTCTCGGCTTATTTATTACCCGGCCCGTTGTTTTCGGTAGTTCGGTGGTCGGTTATCAGAGATTTTTCCCACCCATTTCGAACCTTTCCCCCGGTTTGCCGTGCTCATGTAGGAGATAATGATCCTCTCGCTTGCTCGCTTGCTTGTAATGATCTTTTCAATAATTCAAACCAAACCCAACAGCAACCACGATTGTCTGCCGGATGGACGATTCTCGCCAAGAACGAGTATTCACACGTGTGTGCGCGCGCGTGCGTTTGAATGTGTGTGTGTGTGGAAGATTTCCTTTGGGATCACTTTTGGGAAAATTAAAACCTCCTCCACTGTACGATTCATGCGTAACCTCTTATCGATTCCATTTACTTCTTCGCTTTCGGCCGCCCATTACACCGGACGCGTTTTGTGCGAAAAAGGGGTTTGAGAATGATAACTCATAAATACGAAAACATCTCCCACGGGCCCAACATAGACCCGGGTTCGTTTGCAAAAAGGGTTCCGATAGTAGCTTGCTTAAGGCTAGTTCGTGTAATCCGAGGGCCCTTTTTCCGAGCCAGCAGCATCGTTTGATTGGGGATGGAAGCTGTCGATATTTTCCTGGACCCGCTTCAACTTTGGGGTTTTATCGATGAAACCCTTAAAGGTCGCCGGGAGGGGGGGTTAAAATTTACACTGCATAGACATCTCCACAAAATGTGAACGTCCGATACGGCCCCGATGGAGAAAGCAAAGGTGTAAACTCAATCAACGCGTCTCTCAAATCGATTACCCAGACCGGAAACTCCCTGCAAGACTGAAAGTGATTCCGATTTGGCCCAACGTTTCCCAACGGCCCTCGGGAGCGCAACAAGGGACTGATCGATTTTAATTGATTACCCACATTCAGGTGCCATTTTCCTTCTGAACCGACCGACGTGTGGTCATTGTCATCCTTCCCCCGGCAGTTCTTACCAGCGCTAATCACCACGTGTTCGGAAGTGGTTGACGCTGTCTCTACTATTTTCATTCGCTTCCTACCGTATGTCTGTGGAGCAATTAAAAATTAATTTCTCTTCGTTTGTTCTTGAAATGGAAACAATTGTCAGATTTTCATGCACTTTCCACGAACGTGGTGGAATTGTTGGAGGAAAGAACTAGGCGGGAAAAGCGTTTTAACATCTCTTTTTAAAATGGACCTTGTTGGTTCCTTTTGTCAAGAAATGGTGCTCGTTTGCGTGTGGGTCGGTGTAAAGACGGCTTACAATGAACCCATTCAACGGAGGCATTTTCGAAGCGAAGGACGCCAAATGACAACGACAACCACCCACGACGATGCAAATGATAATGAGGTTGATTATGATGGCCGAACCAACAGGCGGCTGGCTGGCTGGCTGGCTTGCCCGACCGCGTTCGCTCGAATCGCCTCGCGGTTTACAGTGTGCCGATGTGATTACCTGCACAATGATTAAAATTAATTAATTGCACTAAATCTTTCGCCTTCCAGAGCGTTCAGAGAAATCTGCGGAAATGGTGCTTTTCTCGTGCCGCGCGTGTTTCACGTTGTAGCGAATTCGTTTCAAATTGCTTTTATATTCTTCTGCGGTCAATGCAGGATAATGGCTGTAATGGATATTTTGGTCTGTGTGAGTCGCACACTGATTGCTGCAATTGCTTTTGAGTGTTGGCATAAGACAGTAAGGATAATTTTTATGGGTGAGACAACCCTCACTTTGTAACTGAAATCGCTCACGACAGAGCTCGATTTGGATAATGATTTTAATCCTCCGAGAGAATTAGTTTAACATTCGAAATCAGTTTCCGACAATAGATAACAATGGGAAGAACAGATTACACGGAAACACACGCTAACTCGCCAGCAAATTAATACTAAACACCTTCCTCGATCAACCCGTATGATAATTTGACGAACTGCTGTTCAACTTTTTCCCTCACAATGGCCTTGGCTGGTCTGTCCCGCGCTCTAGTCCCGCACAATGTGATCCGAACAATGCGATTACAAACTTGTGAATCTCTTGCCCGATTACCCATCGTATTCATGCAGCCGGTTTTCGAGTGAAACTTTTCCGTACGTGCAGTTCCCGCAACTCTCTCTCTATTATGTACGATTGCTGTCTGCAACACCAGTACCACGCTACGATACAGCAAGCTGATCAACGTCTTTCAAAGCTTGTGCACAAAATCCACCGCACTAATCGCCGCATCGACAGCCATTCATCGCTAATCTCCATCAATTCATAGCTAAAAGACGTGATAACAGCGAATCACGAGCATCAGCGTCCACACCGGCCCCGAGAATCCTTTGTGTCCTGCCGACGAGTCGGAACAGTGAAACTTGTTCTTCGGGCACCCAGCGTGGCTCGAGCATTGGACGGACATTGTTCTTCTAATCCACACCACTCACTCACCACCCAACGCACAGACAGACACACACACACACATCCCTATTTGCTGAGCAAAGGGCCACCGGACAATATGCGTTCTGGAGTCTCCATCCATGAAGTTGTTTCGTACCAGTGTTGGAGCGAGCGATCGTTCCCATTTGCCGAGCGATATAGATGGACGAACGAATGAATGCATAATTCATCCACATTTTGTCAAATTTTCTCATTCACGCACGCACACACACACATACCAACTCGATGGCCAGAATGTTGGAATCAGGTTTCGTCCATCACATGAATACCTCTTTCTCTCATTAGCCAGAAGACGACACTCCATCACTCAGTCAAGGTGTGTATGTGCGCGTGTTTCTTCCAGCAGGTGCCTCAGAACTTTTGACACAACAGTCGTTAGAGCGTTTCATGCTGCTGGTGCTGCCGATGCGGCCATTGCACCCATTTCGGTACACACGGATTGCACACCAAACTTTATCCTTTGCACGATATCGGCGTCATTCCACGGTGACCTAAAAGGACCTGCCAGGCTGAGTGTAAAAGCCACATGAAGGATCACTGATGCAGTCACTCCTAATGCAGCCCCGAAACGGGGGGAGACAGAGAACGGGCCAACAGTGGGGTTCGAGAAAAGTTTGTTACTTTGCCTGCTGGTAAGAAACCCGGTGCACACTAGGTTATGCTCTCAGAAGATGAATTTCGTTCGCCCTTCTTTCACAAAAACTTTCACCACCGAAGCGACCTTACTTTCACGCAACGAACGGTGAAAGCCTCGGTGCCTCGGTGCTTCTTGTGCGCTGACCAGACCCCAGCGCAAGACTTGAGGTTGAAAGTACTTCATGAGCTTTGCTGGAGGCTCTCGGTCCTACAGCATTACAACAATTTCGGTGTAATTTATTTAAATTATGAATGAGCCAAGGAAGCAACTGCTGCAGCAGCAACAGCAGCAGCAGTACGCAGACGAGAAAGTTTGGCTACAGGTCCTGCCGAGGCTCGTCTTCATGTGGCGTGATTAAATAATTAAATAATTTCCTCGAACGTAGAAGGGGAGCGCAATGCCCCCGGGAGCGGGCGAGGCGAATGTCTTCCCTTCGGACCGTTTGACTTGCCAAAGGTTGCCAGATAAAGGACGATCAATACGTGATGTCGAAGCGCCCGTACCGGATTTGTTACTCGAAACATTAGCCATTCGCTCGGCCGTGCAACGACATCTTGTATCCGTTTCGATGACCACGCGCCGGTCGGTGCGCAATGGGCCAGCAGGGGAAAGGATGAATAATTTGTAATTGAATTTATCCGCCCATCAGCACACGCCTCGTGCACCGTGTGGAATGTTCCGCACACACACGCACACACGCTGCAACTTTTCGTCCAAGAAAATTCGTTTTAAATGACGAACATCATCAGCAACCACCAAGCGGAGCGAGAAGGTCAGCTATGAAATTAGATTATAAACAGCGGGTTTGCGAGGGAAGGAGGGAAGGGTCGAGGTGAGGGAACTTTGCCCTGGGCAGTCCTGGACTTAATCACATGCAGCAGGTAGTGGACAAAAAGGTTAAGCTCAAACATGACCAAGTAACGAGCGACAAATTGAGTGTGGCAAATACATGGCGTTTGGTCAAAGTCCGGTCCGAACTTCAGTTCAATTACTGTAGTCTTTAAACCTGAGGCAGAAAATTAATCAAGCCACATAAAGAACTGATATCATAAATCGAAAAATTAATTCCCCTTCCAAAGCCTATTCTTCGTTGGCCCACGTTTTTGCATCCCAAAAAATGTAATGGACTGGCTAAGAAAACCCGGCCGCTCGGCTAGTCAATCAAAAAGTCAAACATAGGAACAATATTTGTCCTGTCGACGAGAGCTCTTGGAAAAGCTCGTCGTAAAACATAACATTTTCTCCAACGCAACAAACACCGTATGCTAACAAATTGCTACACTGCAAAAAGGGACCAGGGCGTCGGGTGTTCTTCCTACTCATCCTCTCGAGATGTCCGATCTTTGGTACCGGTTCTGCTGGCAACATGATAGGGCTATGCGCATCGAGTGTGATCTTTGTAAATTCTGTACAGCTTTGCTGTGCATGTGGAATGTTCATTCCCAGAAAATGGTACGAGTTGTGCCGGTCCGATACTCTGGGCCAACTGGGTCGGTCCTCTGTTGATGAAAACTTTCCGAATCGATACACCCTGAATCGGTTCGGGGTTTTTGCTTCTTGACCATCCATCCATCCATCCAGCCAGCAGCGTCGGTGCATGTTGAATGCCACTCGGATAAATAGCTTCATCGAAATCCTGTTTCACAGTGCCAGTGAGTTCTTTCCATAAGGCTCAATGATGCTCCAGGCCTCCTGCTACACTCTAGTGCTTGCAGACAGTGCTCGTACCTAACAAAAAACTGCTGTTTGTAGTACTTCATGCATGGTGGAGTTTAAAAGTGGGCTTTCCCGGGGCAAAACGTGCTGTCGAGAGATGGGGTTCTAGGACGAGTAGTGTAGTTCCTTGCTAGATGAATTGTTGTCAGATTGTTTTCATCCGTATATCAAGTGGCGTATCGAATGGATTGCCCTGAAGTGTAGGATGTTTTTCTACACGAGCTTGGGTCTTTCGGTGCCGTTTCGATACTACACCCAGAGCATGTACGAAATAAAGCACGCCGTGGGCCACTGTTGTACCCTTTTCCTGCTAGTCTTTCCAATCGGCTGTAAGCAGAGAGTGTATTAAACAATTGCAATTCGTATCAAGTGGTATACATTTTGATCAAGGTGCTTGCAAGAATCTTTTTTAATTGATAATAATAATTCCTGTACATGCTAAACACGACCCACTCTCGAACGTACCGACATTACTGTAACCTAACCTGTAACGTTTCGAATAGTTTGCTTCCAGCCGGATTGCAAGCAACTTCGATTAAGTGAGCTTCGATTCAATTTTCTTAACCCGGCGTTCCATTATCGTCCAAGCGTCAAATCCTGTAGCGATTGGCGATACGATGCGACGAGCGATCGTGTGGCCCGATGCCTAGCGTACGGATGCGGGAAAGCACGCATCAGTTTCATTAATAATTACGCTCTCCAAAATATCTCATTTACTGCCGGAAATAATCTCGGCTACCGTGCTCCAGTCCGTTGCGTCGATTAAATGATTCCCAGCGGTGCTATTTTCACCCGCCGCTTATCGTGTTTCGCCATGCGTGGTCGAGGAAAACGTAACCACCCTCGAAGTCACTGGTACAGACACGAATTAAGCCAGTAAATGTAATAAACATTTTTCATCCCCTTACCCTCGCCTTTCCCCGTTACCACCCGCCTGTTTTGGTGGGGTTGGCGAGTTGATGAGGCCTAAAATCCTTCCACTTAGGCTTACTCTATAGCTATCGGTTGGATTAGGTGTGCGTCGAGAAGGGAAAGAATAATCTGCACTGCCATCCACCGTAACATTAATATTTCTTATGATGATGTTGTTTGGGGTGGTGTTTCCTGTTCGATTTTTGCGTCACAAAGGCACCACATACACACCCCATGGTTCGCCGAAGGGTCGCTCGTTGTCGCATACATAGAGTCGGAGAGTGCCATTGACTCACGTTGCTATTTTATGGAGCTGCCTAGTGCTGGTGGTACTAGATTTGCGTGCTACGCGCCCATTCAAGAGCTCTCGCCAGCCGTGGAGACAATGGCGCATCGACCATTTTCCATTATTCATGCACCCAATGTCCAGCAGACACGGAGTTTGGGAGTTGATTTTGCTCAACCACTACACTAAACACTGAACGTGGATACGGTTCCGGGCTGTGTTTGGCGTTGATTTGATTGTTGTGTGGAGGACAAAAGTTAATCAAATAAATATCGCCGGTGTGCGTTTGTCGTATCGATTGCATAATTTAAATTTCCATCGAAAGTAGCTGCTAACTTCAATTGAACATGGTTGAAGGGTGCTCGCTTTAAGATGGTCGTCATTGTCGCCGTTAATTGAAATATGTTTCCATTCGCACAGCTTCACTTCACTGCCCGAACAGCTCGAGCGTTATTTACGCTTAAATGATGTGCTGCAGCGTGGAAATCATTGAACACATTGTTGAAGTTGTTACCAAACAAGGATTTTGAAACATTTTCCCGCGTTTACAAGCACACGTCACATAAACCATTCTTACCTTCGAGCCATGAATAACTGAGCCGTGGCAAAACAGAAATCTTTTTCCATTAACTCGATGGTTTCGTTAAGTAAAGTACTTCGTTTTTTTTACGCTCTCCACGTGAAACACCTTCTCACAAAGCAGAAGCCCTGAAATGAAGCAATTTGATTTCAGACAAAGTTTGATATTGTTTGAGCATCGTCGAGCGGCACAGGGGCCTTCAGTCAGTGAGCTCACGGGAAAAGCACACCTTTTCACGTGAGTTTTGCTTTATTTTTCTCGTCTCATCCGTTGTTTTTTTTTGTTCCTCGCAAATAGACTCGCAATTAAGCGCAAAAAGAGAAACAGAAGCTGAATGTGAAAAATGAAAAACTTTCCATAATTTCCATGCTAATTACGCTCGACGTGTTTCGGTGGAAATTTCGGCACAGCGGTACCAGCTAGAATGCGTCCAGAATGGGAGCGGGAAGGAACAAGGTGCTAGGAAGGAACGAAAGCTAGGCAAACTTCTTTGCTTTCTTGATTGCCGATTCGACTGAACGAAAATGGTGCAATTTTGCCACCTTCACCGAATTCTAGCGCCTCCTCAACCTCTCGTGAAGGGTGTTGCTTTCTTTTTTTTTGTTGGCCGGAAGTGTTCTTCGACTTCTTCCTGCAAGGCACCGTCAATCACCGCTGGATGAAAGCATTTTTGAGCATTTTCTTGAAGACAGACCTGAAGAGACCCTGCAAAAGGATTGAACGAACGAGAGCGAGGCTTTGTGTGTTGACGAAGGCGTTGACTAGGCGTCGTCGAGTGTTGGCCGGGCCGGGCCAGGCAATACGGACATAAATTTGCCCCCGCCCACTCACCGGCGACCGGAAACGGGTCCACCGCCCGTTGCATTTGCACGATCGGGCAGCAAACGACCCGAACTTCCTTCCGGTGCTGGATTGCCTCGATGGGCTGGAAAATCTGCCTGTAAATTATTGCTACCATTAAATTATGTGACATTAAATCCACAACCTCGCTCGCAAAGACATTTTGCAGACCCGGTCGTCCGATTATTGCCACACATATTGCTCCCGACTCCCGGCACGCGTGTGTCTGAGTGTGTGTGTGTGTGTTGTCCTTCTCGGGTGTACTTGAACCTTGAGACTTGAGAATCTGCAGCCAATATCAGTTCTGGTTGCTTATTCGCCAAACAGGCGCGCTGTCTATTTATGGGCAAATTAAGTTTAAACGTTCCAAACGGGAGGGAGCTGCGGGAGCACGGGTGGGTGTTACGATGCAATATTTATTTATGGATTCAATGAACGTCGTTTGACGACAGCGTACGCCTTGCGGGACACAGAAATTGTTCTGTCCCGGCAACCGAATTACACGTGTACGTACACATGCGTCCTTGGCAGGCAGGCAGGACGTTCCTGTTTTCGGTAGCCAGGATCCATAATTCTGTGGCCCCGTTCGCATTCTGCTGCATCGTAAACCAAGGGGGGGCCATTTCCCAACCGCCAATGATCGATAAGTAGCGTGTTTGTTTGCAAGGTTCGCCCATAAATCAAGGGAAAAGTGAGTTGCTTTCTCGGGTTCTCGCTCTCTCTCGCAATAGATGTGATGTGGTCGGGATTGGCAACCAGTAGCAACACATAAACGCACCCCATCTGTGCAGGTACTTTGCATGTTCCGATCGATCAGACACGATACGACGGTTAGAGCTCTCAGGTCACCACTGCTAAGATGTTGCTCATAATCGTTCACAGATTATGACGCCGTAAGACGCGCGCGCGAGTCGTCGCATCAGGGTTGATGGAGCCATTTCGTATAACCCGGGACACCATACCCTGGAAGACTCCAATTAAATGGAGTTGTTACCCAATTTTGTGGCTCTCAAGCGCTAATGACTTCCTGAGCGTGTGGCGCTCGCTAGGAGAGGTGCGCGTGGATAGTAAAAACCAAACCGAGTGAACATAAAATGCGTCACCCCGTAAATGAGGTACAAGTAATCACCACCCAATAGCACCAGTGTGTACACCTTGTTTCACACCATTAACGGCGTAACCAATCGATGGGAAACGCATTTTCCTCCACGTGTGCGACAAGCAAATAAAACCCGATTTACTGCCATTTTCCCCACAGGGTTGTTTTCTGGCTGTGGGAATGGTTTAAATGGTTGTATTTTGTGATATAATTTCACTTATTGCTAACATATTGTAATGGACATCTTGTAAAATAACGCGGGATTAATGAAATCCTTGATGTTTGCGCTACCCGTGTACGAGAGAGCGTAGGCCATGTTCAAGCGCTACGAAAAATCAACATTGACGATCGTGTTGCCAGTACGACTACAGCGCTTTATCCTTCCCAGCGACCTGCCCGAACGATACACATTTGAAAAGGTAAACATCCACCAACTGTCGTCGTCCTTCGGCGTCTGACCACCACGCTCCGGCACACAGGGCAGCCGTTGGACGCGGGAATCTCCGGTGGTAGGCTCCGGTCGCGTTCAACATCGCACAGTAACCTGTAACGCAACACCTTTATTACCGTGAAGCACACCTTCCGTGAAGTGCCGGAACGCCATTGCGGCCTATGTAGCTTGCTCCGTCGCGTGGGTGGGCAACAAATCCGGCCACATATGCAAATTAATTCATTAAACGTGATGTGTATAAAAATTCCTCGCCATCTCTCTCTCTCTCTCTCACACGTTCTTCTCTCGACCCTCGGCTACCACAATGGTAGCTAAACGAAAGGATGCTCTTACTCCTCACACACACACAGGAAGGCATTGGCAAGTTTAATTAAAATATCAAGTTCCCATTCACTGTAACCGGGTGGGCATTGGGCTCTCGCCCCTACGGTCCTGGGGACGAAATATTACACGCCGTTGTTTGATGCGAGAAATAAATGGGCAATATTTCTGTGTACCTCATAATGAAGAAATCACTTGAAAATATAATATCCAAAGCCCGCGCGGCTCTCGTGGCGGGAACATTGTGCAACAACTTTTACACTCATCCGCGCCCATCCAGTTCTCGTTACGGCAACCGCCACTGCACGTGCGTTGTATGTATCGGGCTCGCAGGAAGCAACTTTCTGGCACGGATTTCTCATCTCAACGTCTTTCAAGTAGAAGGCAGAAGCTGAGCAAAAGAGGTTACGCGAGATTAAAAACTGAAACAGGCACACACGTGGTCGGGGAAGCGTTAGGACCTCTTTCCCAAACCCCACCAAGCGAACATATTTCACGGCGCTAAAGTCGGTAATCTTCAAACAAAAACGAACCGAGTTCAAGAGGTGTTCACGTCGCGCTAAGCAACGTGAGACTAATTTTAAATTCCTACGCAAAACCCAATTCGCCGAAAATGGCACACTTAAAGTTCGCGTTGCACGGCCCAAGGAAAACCTCAAACTTGGCCTCGCGTTACCACAACACTGCACGGCGAGCCAAATATTCCCATTTACATTTTATCAATTAACTAACCGCCGGCATCCCCGGACCAGAGCAAATCGAGGTCAGATTGGGAGTTTATAAACTTATGGTAGACGTGACGGGTGGCGCACGACGCCCATCATTGACATCAAGGTTGCATTAATTGGATCGATCAATTCCTGTGAATCTGGTTCGATTATGATCGTGCCCGTGGGTTTGATGTTCGCCTGACATGTGTGGTGGAAAATTAATCAACGGGAGAGCGCGATTGTAACATATCTCGTGCCAAATTAATTAGTCGAGTTTAGGTCGATTGTACGCCATTGTTCGGTAATATATCGAATCATGAACTTCAACTTTTTGGTTTTATAAATTCAACAATCAACAATTACAGATGAAAAGTTTCGCTAAGCATTTGCTACCCAAATATTTCGCCAAATTTGTCCTACATTACTCGGCGCCTTTTACACGAAACGGTACGGTAATAAACTGTTGGTTAAAATTTATTTACTTGTCTCTTGACCTCGCAGGAATTACGTCAGCAGCGTCCTCGGCCTCGCTGCACCACGCCAACGGTGCCGGAACATCAACGGCCGCATCGTCCGCAGCGTCCGCAGCAGCCCTGGTCGCCGGGGGACTCGCGTCACCGTCGTCCTCGCTGACAGGACCGGCGGAAAAGCCCTACTTTGACGATGTCAACTCGCGCAACGTAACGACCGTCGTGGACGACACGGCGATTCTGAAATGTCGCGTGAAGCACAAAGGCGATAGAACGGTAGGTCATTAAATGACGATATAAATTATATTTTCTCTCTGACACACACAGGCACACACACACGGATAGTCCTTGTGGCATAATTGGTGCACGGTTTGCGTCGGGAATGCTGGCCGCAGCCCGGGAAATCTGTTGTTCCAGCCCGAAAGCGGGCAGAGATGCGCGAGCCCGGGTTGTTCTTGTTCCCTTGTTCACTCTAATGCATTCGCCGCTGGACATCCTTTTATGAACATCCTTCACCCATCTGAGCGTGTGTGTGTGTGTGACTGCATTAGCGGGAAAACCCGGATCCCGGAATAGACACCGTCATCGTCCATCAAGAGCCCTCCGTTACGCTTGGCGCGTATCTTTTATTTGTGTGCGGCCGAAACCGAACCGAGGAACATGGGTTGTACATAAATATTTAACCTCCAACCACACGCCACGCGCCCGACCAGAGTTCCTCGCGCAGGAGCCAACCAGTCTCGCAGCTCGCGGATGTTGTGTGGCGTGTTTCGTTTCGATCGACAGCTTCTAAAATCGACAACGACGCCACAAAGAATCAAGATAGCAGCAAAACGGCCTGCCACTACAGGACTGGCGAGCGCGTCGCATGGCCTGCTGGAAAGTGCGAAACGGCGTAATTCATTTCACTTCCATGAATAATGATTTGCATAATTAATTCCCCGCGTCGAGTACGCCCTCCCAGGGCGTTTGTGCGCGGATAGTGGATGCACTTCACGCTTCAAGGGAGACTCGTTTTTGTGGCTGCAGCCATCCTTTTCTGCTGCCTGGGCATGCTGAGGCCCGGCGGTTAGACCATATAATTACAGTCTCGGTCCTCTTGTGCGCTGAAGGGATGACCGGAACTGGGCTGCATTTTCACCAATTTTCATTTGCTACCACTGCGCTTATGCTGTTTGTTAGTTTTATCGTTTCGGTCGTTCCCACGATAAGGGGTACCCCATTGCCACCAGCTGCCGGCCATTCTTCCAGACACCCTTCACACACCCGCCACTCACACTCCGTGTGATAGATGGATTGATGGAAGCGCGGAACGTGATCCACTCCGTGCGTTTTGTTGGTTTGGGTGCAAAGTTTCGTTTTATAGCGGCAGCAGCTAGAACTGAACTTCCCTTGGAGCTAATGCAAAACGAGCATTCTCGGGACGAGCAGGAGCAACCAGGCCGGTTGGAGGAATTAAACGAGCACGTCGGCGCCATTATTTGCGGGAAATGGGCATTCCTTGGCCCGCCGTCGTCGTCGGCGTCGTTACGAGTCAAATGGTGGCACCGGTTCGTGTGCTTCTTTTTTTTCAGCATCATCTCTCCGATGTTCGCCGGTGGCCGAAAACGGTGAGCAGAACACTTGCAGCAAGTTGTGTTTTATTTTTCCTACCTCCATTTGCTAGATTTCGCAATCAATCCTCCGGAAATGTGTGTGCCGCCTACGGGCTGCGCTATGCATAAACGATTTTTGAGCTCATTTTCCTGTCAATTAGACGTCGTTAGCAAGACCGATGATCATGATGTTTCGGGCCGGAGCAGTCCCGTCCGGAGTGTTTGCAGCGTATTACCAATTGACCGGCCACTCTAACTGTCGGTGCAAGATCACGTCGAAAAAACCGAGCGGATCGATCGAAATTTGTACAAAGTTTCAGTGCGCTAAAGTGTTGCCCGGTTCTGCTAGCTCTTTACACAGTTGAAAGTCGATTTCTCGAATGCACCACCCAGCTTTCGCATGACTGAGCGTGCGAGCGAGGTCACTCGCTAATGGTGAGTAATCGAATTGGATGATTTTAAATTTCCACATCTGTCAATTAGGGGAATTCAACAGGAGGCGGCCAACCCAAGACCGACCACCTTTCCACCGTGCGCACCGGTTTTGGGTGGGGGTAAATTTGCCTGCGGAGTGAAAATTAAATTTCCCTCCTATTTTGCCAGCTCACCCAAACCGATCTCGCTCTCGTGCTGCACACCCGGAACACTCGGTGTAACACTCGGTGCCAACAAACAGAATTACCGCATTCCGGCTCGCTTCTCGGATCTCCACGGCCGCCAGCCCATGGTACCTCATGCTGAGTGGGTAATTTTGGCCAACAAGTCGGCGGTGTCGAGTGGAGTGTCAGTTTTTTGGAAACCCGAACACCCGTACCAAGCGCCCTTTTCGGGTGGCCGGAAGCTTGTCAGTTCGTTATCGTCGACCAGAACGTGGTAAACGGTTTCCCATTCCCAACCAATGCGCCGAGCAGGGCCGGGCTAAAGATCGGGTATATTATTTAGGATCATCGTTATCATCATGCTCATCATCATCGTCGTCATCATCGTCGTCATCTGTCGGAAGTGGTTGGACAGTTCAGTTGGCGATGAATTTCAAAGAACTTGGACCATAATTCGTCCAACGCTCCGTCGAGCCCGAGATCGAATGTTCGCCTCAAGTACAACAAAAGGCACGCCAAACCAATGCCAGCGAAGCAGATAAGGAATGCTATCCTTCCGAAAA
>KZ063054.1:0-16589 GCA_002091835.1 Anopheles maculatus
TATGAAGGTCAGATAATAATAGCGAAAAACACTGTATCCCCCTGAAGGTGGGGACATCATTTATTGTGTACCAGCCACGATGCTTCACGCAAGCGTACAGTAATTATTTCGATCGGTTAAAAGTGAAAATTGGTTTGCTGTTGGGGAGGTTAATTCTCTTTTAAAGGATTGTCCGTAGGTGAAATTTAATTAATAAAACAATTTACCAAACAATAAGTTACTTCACTGTAAACAATGTGTTTTTGCTGATGAGCGGACCGCATAACGAGCTGGTCGATTGTGTGTCATCCCCGTGTAAGGACGGTTTGGGTTTTGATTAATTTTGTACTTTACTTCCTTTTAGTGGATCGTCCATCATCGTTGACTTTTTCAAACTGGTTGTATGAGGATTTTTAATTGATTTAAAAAAACACACACGCACAAAATGCTCTTGATCGATTTTTCAACACAATAATCTGTAATCACATTGATCGTATTGCAGCAAACATTTCTTTTTTCACCTCAGTTTCTTCCTGTGGTTGCGCAAAACCGGCTTTCACCTGCCTGTTCCCGCAGGCTGGTTGTTGAGTGGCAAACAGTAGCCGATACATGATTTACGATAATTAAAGGAAAGTTATAGTTCCTTGGTGGAAAACCGTGAAGCGTAATTGAAATTGAATTGTAGTGTACGCTGTGCAAATAGTACCGGAAAGGGTGCAGTATTTTGCTGCTGGCCAATATAGGATGATTAAGTCTTTTGGTTGCTCGCCATTCCAAAGTTACAGTGGAAAATATAAAACTAGAAGGAAATTAAATAAACTTTAGTTTTATGATATTTATAGCATTCTTTGTACGTTTACGATGCATCACATACTGTATGTTCGAATGATTAATTTCCAGTTTTAGCAACAAATATGTTTACACGTACTGTCTATAATTCATACAATGCCCTTGGGGTGTTTTTATTTACTTCTTCTTCACACGCTGGCTACAATGTTCCTTCCAACCATATTCACGCAATTGCTCTCTTCTCCGGCGGCATCAATTGCCAACTTATGTGGAGCGTAGGGTTTGAATCGTTCCTTAAGGGTTCCTTGCAGATGGAAGCGGTTATGTTTCGTTTATTAAAACAAAATCAATTTACAAATCATTTCTTCCATCTTGACTGGTTCGAAACGAACCTCTTGTTTTGCCTGACGTCGTCTGTTGCTGTAATACGAATGCTAGTTGTCGCTTTTGCAATTTAAATCTTGGTGCAATTTCAGGAAAACGAAGTTTGTTAGTTGTAGTTATATGCATCAAAGCATTACCTTTTGGTTGTATTGAAGGAAGAAGAATAAAAGTATAAATGTAAGAAAGGATTATTAAGTAATCATTGTTTTAGAAATGGATTTAAATATTGTTTAAGAAACGACTTTATAAAACAAAACTTTCTAAGATTGAAATTTGATCTAAATTGGCAATCATATAAAGTCCAACTACTTGAATAATTCCAAATGCTTTATTATGCGTCTCAAGTCAGCAAAGTCACAGAAGAAAACATATACTCACACTTGCATAATAGTTTCTTCAGCTGATAAAGATCTATTCCGTTACAAGGACACGGCTGAAGACGGCTGTAACTGGAATGCTCATTTATTTTAATTATTGGAAGTACGTACCGCAGGATGGTAAGTGCATGGAACGTTGCGTTCCCTTGAAAATTCACTTTTCGACAGCTCAACAGGGGTTTGTGTTTTTGTTGTTGTTTGGGCTCTGTTCTGCATGCTGCCCGGGTTGTGATTGCAATCGAATTGACAGGTTAAAAATAAATGATAAGTGAAAAAGTGAGCAACAAAACTATTTTGCTCCACATTATTACGCCAAGGACGGTGGGCGTTTACGCCGGGCACCCGGCTAATAGTTTGACGTCAAGGAACGTCAAGCAAAATTGCTCCTGCCGTTTGGTACGTGTGTGTGTGGTAATTGATGTTGGCGTACAGGCCGCCATTATGCAATCTCCGTTTCCCGTGTGATGCGAAATGAAGTAATGGTTCTTCAATAGATTTTTTGAAACATTCCTTTCGTTGGTTATCTGCCACCCCGATCAAGGGCAAGCAAGCATGTGTGTTTGTTCACACAATCGCGCAAGGGTAAGTTGAAACCCGCGATGGAGGACCGCCGGGAAAAGACCTTGCATGTTTTACCTTTTTAACCTATTTGTGTGTACGCTGTCCAGTACACCGGTCAGTTGGCACTTGCTGTACGAGCGTAACCTACACACTGCTACAAGCGTTTTCGGATGACCGTGAATTTATCGATCGCTGTGCATTACTATCCCCGCACATGGGTTGCATTTGTGTTGCATACACGTGCATTCAACTGCGTCCACGCGATGGAAACGCGATGGTTGCAATTACGCGACAACATGGTCGCGTAAATGCCGCACTGGTGGTTCAAGGGGACGATATTAATTTCTGCTTGCACTACCACTGCTAAACCGAGTGGTACGAAAACACGAAAAGGAAAGTGAAATAATGGGTCGGAGAAGTGAAGAGTTAAAAAATAAGAATTAAACAACTTAAAAAACAAAAAAAAAACAGATATGCTGACTCCACCTCTTGGCGGTGAAAGAAGCGCAAGGACTCGACCGTGAGGTTAAGTTTGAATGCTAACCTAAGCCTACCATGTAATCCAAACTGTTTATCAAGCACCGTCCTAAAGAAGCAAAGAAATCAGAAAGATAAAAAAGAAATTTGCAATCATTTTGCAATCGCAAACGAGATTTTAATTGAACTGCAACGTGCGCTTTGCCCAACCGCTACGGTCTTAGTTAATCGAGTAAGAATGATGTAAGTAGGAAAAGGGTTACGCGATGGGGTTGCATGATAATGATAAGAGATATGAGGTAGCGGAAAAGCAATGGAAAAGTAAGAATAAAAGCATATCACAAATCCTATTATCGCTATACAATCAAGAACAATAAATAGATCTTCAGCCTCGCTTCGGACGGTTTTTTTGAAATGTTAGCTAAAAAAATATTATTTAACACTTATTCGTTTTATTTTATTTTTTAGATTAGCAAAAGACATGCAGTGAATTTTGCATGCATCCAAACTACAACAAACAAAAAGGAACAATGCACATTAACAAGCGTCTGCCTGTTACAAACTGCAACACGCCGAATGATTAATGATTTCACTCGTACTTTCTCAAAATTCACGGTCACCAAAAACGTTCAAGAAGCCCCGATCTTTCCTGGCCGATGGCAAACATTTGAACTGCGGGATACAATTGGGAGAGCCCCCCAAAGCTGGGCGGTCTTCACTTATAGCCGCAGGAAGGCGATCGATGGTAAAGGACACACGATTGATGATGTACGCCCCTAGTGGTGGAGCTCCATCGGATTCAGTGTGGTCACTCGTGGCACTTTTCTTTTCGCGTTTTGTTTGTGCTTAACCGGTTTATTGGCGGGACCGTATTATTTCGTAATAAGTAGAACCAAAGGAAGATGAGCCGATGGACGATGGTGAGGCTGCTGTGTAAACTGATGCACAACTTCCCACAAATTCCAAACGGGTCAGTAAAAAATCTCAGCCGCACAAACCAACCCGCACGAATCCGAAAGCGGAGGATGTGTTTTGTTTTGCGAAACATTTAAAGCACCAAACATGTCACAACACCAAACACGGCCCATGGATGCATAACAAATGATGGGACGCGCCACAAACCAAACAGTGCGCAGAAAAACCGATCAATAATAAATTGTCGGCGGGTACAAATTTGAAAACCGAAGCGATAATGGTCCGGCACACGGCTACCGAACTGTTGTAGTACGAACGAGTGTTTTGGCTTTGATGTTACTATGTTTTGCATATTGTTGCGCTGCTGGTAGCTTTGACAAAACGGGAATTGTGGCATAGTGTGCTGATGCGTTTCCTTTCGGAAGAATAAAGATTTATGTAAAATGCGGCTTGTCGTTCGCTTTTGTTTTCGTGTCAGTGTCAGTGAGCAGCGGTGTCGGTTGTCCGGTCTGCCACTGGAGGATTCCTTCGGTATCGTTATCGGTTCACGTTGATGTAAAGAATTAATTTTGCAAGCCTCGTTTATCACCGAGGGGTTGGTAATAAATGGTTTTCGTTGTCCTTAATTATGGCGCGCGTGTGGAATTTGTGATGGAGTTTTTTTTTCTCAAAAAAACCTCTTATCATAATGATAATGTGACTTGTTGAAAACGGGGAATCATGTTCCCTTTGGACAAGTCGGGACTTTTGGAGCGTTCTTTTATTCATTAACTTATTTTGAGGTTTTTCGTTGTTTAAGCGCGATTCGACAAGGAAGCAGTTGTTTTGTTGTTGCTTTAAATCCCGTCAAAACACAACTCGCAAGTGTGTTGCGTTTTTTTCCACCACCTCAAATATGCCACCCGAAGGCTATGTGGCGATATATCTGGTGCCAATATATCTACCTCAAATTAGCCAACCGTGAACCATGAACCAATAAAGACATGACACACTGACAGCTTGTCGATCGGCATCTCGGTCGTTTTTTTTTCTGTGCTCCCTTCGGTTCATTTCGACGATCGGCTCTTATCAGGCCCAAAAGGGGGAAGGACAGCTCGCATATCGCAACCTGGTCCTACCGCTGGTATGTCAGAAAGGAGAGGTGTTCTGGGCGGCCCTTGTTTGCGAATTGTTAAATTATCGTTTCAGTGACAACAAAAGTGCACAACATGCCGGGCAGGAGGTTTGTCCGAGGTGTAATAAATCATTGCTGGCGGCGTTCGTTCGCAGCCGATTGTCGTACCGGTGACAATCGTAATCCTGTCACCAAATCGACGACCAGCTCGGGTGACGCCAAGCCAAGCGCGTTGCAACACCGAGCCGGCGAGATCGATCGAGTGACAAAGTTTAGGGTCCGGTCAAACATCTTGTACCGGGAGTTGAGTTTTAATATTAATTGAATTGTGCGAATTTAGAACGTAGCTGTCTAGGGGCAGTGTTGACTAGTTTTTTTCCACCCTCTCACAACGACCAAACACACATGGCCCCGGTGTCCTGATTGTCTGGGAAGGGATGGATTCTGTACCGTGATCAACATCAACATTGCATCTCTCGCCTGGCACGTTTCGTGCCAGTAATTACCGCCTGCTCACATTGCACATTGCTGAGTTTGGCTTGTCGTCAAGATGTCTGAAGTGGTTCACAACAGTCGAACCGGTTCGACGCCGTGCTGCGACTCTAGAACAAAACTTCATTCAGCTGCATTGCTGCTGGTGCGTTTGTAGTTTCATTGATGGGAGAAGGAGGGACTGTGTATGTGTGTGTGTGTGTGTTCGGAATGCAACGTCGTCAGAACTGAGGAAATCGAAACAACGAAGCTAAAACTGCATTAGCTACGTTTCGTACCAACCGAACGATTGAAATCGAACGTTCGGCCCACGCTAGAGCCTAGCGCGTTTGCTTTTTCAAAAACAAGTTGTTCTTCGCATCTGTAGGTTTCGAGGGTTGTGTCGTTAGAATGGTCGACACCGTCATCGCTGTGATTATTATCATAACAACTACCACTGCAACGAAACATACCATTTAGAGACGCTTAAGCTATGGCCACACTATGTGTTGCCGTGTTGAACGTGTGGTAATGGTACACAAAACTTTTGTTGCGCCACTTGCATTGGGTCGTTCGATAAGCAAATTCCATTAATTAATTTATATTACTTTGCAAGGTGCAGCTTATTTTGTGCCACAGTTAAAGTTTTCACTGATTTGTTTGTATTAGTAGAGTCTGTAAGTTTTATCATTAAAAATTGTCATAAATTTCTGACGCGACGGACAAAGCTGGGACTTAGTAGAACGTGTATAGTACCATGTACCCACATATCTTAGGTACGTTTGTGGGGAAGCTGCTCAGAAGTCGTTATAACGCTGAACACTACAAGCTGTACGGCGATCTTACCAGGCTCCAAGATCATGTCACGAGAATTGCACCAGACAACAACACCTGTAAAGTCCTTTTGTACAGTCTACAAGAACAGAAGAGGCACGGTAGGCAAAAATTAAGCTGGACTAATGGCGTTATAACACTTTATCGGATTGGTAGACGATGGGGCTAAACCATGAACGGTTTCGAGGATAGTTTGCGGTAGACCAAGGCTGCGTAAAATGTAATTTAGGACATTTTCTTATAGTCATTTTAATCCAATCTTTGAACAAACTCGGGCTTTCACGTATTTTCCATCACTAAATCAATCAGGGGAACTGCTGGTTTGCTTTCTCAAGTTATCATTCCGATAATCATGTATTGAATGTAATGTGGTTTAGTGGCGCCTAAGTTAGGCGTACAATAATATTAAATTTCGTGGCGAAACACCCCTGAAGATAAGCTATCAGACTGTTTAATGACCGTGTGGTACGTACAATCGGTTGATAAGGATATCGAGCGGAAGTATTAGTTTCTGTAATTGTATTCTAATTATAGAAATTAAAATAATGAACTTTAACTGAACGTTTAAGGCATCAATAAAATGTATAACCATTAGTTTGAGATTTTATTTAAAAAATTAGTTGTTTGGTATCGCTCACTACTCGGGAACTGCTTCGCTTGTCAAGTATTGCTTGTGCTAGTCCTGTAGAGAATCGCACATTTGCCTCAGCATGTTTACGTTGCTCTTTATGCTGAAAGCTGCGCACTCTCAACGGGTTGTGCAGAAAGCATATTTTCTCTCGTGAATCGTAGCATATTCTCTCACACTCTCTCACCTTTATCAAACCGTCGATATAACCGGTTGAAGGAGGCTCATCAAGAGCTGGGTAAAGTTGCTTGAAAAGCTTCCCAGTTTGAGACTTGTAGCTTCACCGCAGCCTCGGAATGGCCGTTGATCAAGTGGATGAAAACTTTACTGGCCTGGGAGCATAAAACAAACGCTTCGCTGGAGCAACGCAACTACTCTCGCACCCGTACGATCTCTCGCCGATTCTCCATCGTTCCATTTGGTGCGGTCGGGGGCTTTCTCGCTGTCGCTCGCGCTTGAAACGCGCACCGGCTAATGGTATGCGTCGTGCATGGAGTCGCTAGTTTTAACTCGACCATCGTACGCTGCGGATGGAGCGTTCACGTGCGTGCGTACCATCGAGCGCCATCGCAACGGGTTGAGGTTGATTTGTGTCGTGTCGCTGGTTAAAAATTGCTTTATCAATCCAGCCGGCATTTCCCGAGTGCGTGTGTGTTAAACATTTGTTGCACAACCGCGTTTCATGTGTGGTTTTGCTGTTCACATATTTGAATCGTCAAGGTAAAAAAAGGCATGAAGTGATAGTGTGGTTCTGTGGATGGGCTGTGAAATCGATTGATAAGCAACCCAGACAGCTACGGTGCGTTAGTGCGTTTGCGTGTGCAGTTGGCAGTCGGAAACGAGTGTGCAGTGCGCGTATGCGTATGTTTATGTGCTTTCATTAAAACCAATCAAACTAATCGAAGCTTGAAAGATGCTGATAAGAAATAAATATAATTAACGGCTCTCGGTTCGCGACTACAGATCGCGTTACAGAAGAATCAGAATGCCAACCAGGCGGTGCATAGTGATCGAATGCATTTTCAAAGGCTGCAAGAAAGAATGGATGTGTACCACAATCGGAACTGTCTTAGGATGTACGTTTGCTAAAGGAAAAAGATTTTAATTAGCTTTCTTCTGCTGGCCAGACTGTTGCATCCTACCGATACCATTTTTTTTCTGTGTAGAAACGTGCTGCAAAACAACTATCGTAGCGGTTGAAGGTTACGAAGAAAGGAAGTGTAATTAATTTGAGACGGTTGCGCGATGTCGGTATAGATAGCTCGGCAAGCTCGTGTACCTTGTACCGAAAACTGGCCAGGAAAGCGTCGAAAGAGTGATGAGGAAGTTTATCAGATATGTGCCGAGGTAGAACGCGAGCTTTTCAACAACTGGAGAAACCGTTTTTCTCATGCAGCTCATCGCTTTCAGTGTGTTCGCCGCAGTGATGGAATTAAAGAGCTACAAGCACTGGTCGGGATGAGACTTGCTGCAAGGGATGAGAACCAGAACTCGTTTACAGTGGTGTTTTGTGCGCCGATCGTGAGCTTCCTTCCACAGCCTTCAAGAACAACCCTTTCACGTAACGAAAGCAACCGCAAAAAACGTTCTATCACCATCGCCATACGCTATCATCGCCATCTTCGAATCCATCAACCGCGCAAGGAAACGCAGAAGACGCACCACTGAAGATCGCGCGAGCTTCCAGCGAACGTGAGGTTGCCGCTTCGGTTCTAATGTTCTACGGACACATACATGCTGTTGCTGTGTGTGTGTGTGTGTGTGCGTGAAAGGGAATGATCGTTGATTAATTGATGTTACGGGTGTACGATCGCTTTAGATAACTCGCTCCCAGAACACATCGCAGTAACAGCAGTGTGCAGTGGTGTAACGGGCAGCGCCTTTCGTTCGTCTTCGGTGTAACCAAACACCCTTGCCCTATTTGTGATAGTGAAATAGGTTAAGGCATCGGTGTACGGGAAGCTACAAATTGAATCATTAAACGGCTTCAGCTTACGAACGCACGGGTAGACAACGTAGAGGAACCCCGGGACCCCGAGTCTATCGGACCGGAAGAGATTAATTCTGAAACTGATTTTTCGAATCGTTAGATGGCTTCTAGCCACGGGACAAAGACAACCCCCTTCGACAGCAGATAATGCTAAATAGTTGCGGTTTATGCGTTCCGGTGCGAAGCGAGCTGAATTTAATTGTGTTCGCCGTGTGTGTGCGTATCTGCAGGAATGTGAAATACATGAAAAAAGAATTAATGAAATCAGTGTCGTTTGGTAGTGTTGTATGTGGTGAGGATCATCCGAGAATGATAATTTCAGCGAATGTGTTTTATGTATTAAGCACGTGTGCACGAGCATCAACAACTAAAATTGTGTGCGTGTAAGTGTGCGTGTGATTGCAAAATGTGTTAGTGAGTAATACTTTGCACATTAATTCAGCAGCATCAATGAATTATTCGTGTGGTGAAACAAATCGCCCGCCACGATCAGTTTTTTGAGTGAGCGGCGAAATCAATATCGTGGAGCTAGCGCAAAAAAAAAAAGAAAAGAAAACAAACCTAACGCACCCCCATGCCCGTACACATGTGGCAACAATGCCCATAAATATGACAACGGCAAGCGCTCCACCGGATGGCGCCAACGGCAACACGATCCCCGTTGGTGACGCTGGTGAGGAGACGGTGGGCTTGCGGAAATCCCTCACAGCGGCTGGATCCGCCGGATACGCTGGTTCATCCGCCAGCCCCAACGCTATCCGTAGTGGACGTCCCGGCAGCGGCCTCAGCCTTAGTGTATTAGGTAATGACAAACATACAGACACGCACACACAGCTCCACAGTGGGGTTTGTGTTGGCAGCTAATTCCGGTTTTTTTTTTGTTCGGGGTGGTAACATGTGGTAACATTTACATAATTACATTCTCGTTGAACATGTTTCGGTACATGTGAAATAGATATTATTAATGATTTTTATCGCGGCACATTGTGTGTGTGTGTGCTGGTCGATGAACTAGGATGAATAAGGGATGAGGCCTTGGCAATTTACACTTACCGACACCTGCCTTTCTACCTTTGGTTGTGATTCAGCAAATCAGCAGAACAGCAACAACAAAAAATCACTTAACTTTAATTTCTTGATATATTAAACACTATTATTTTGCGCTGAGTAGATGTTTGCATACGTCAATCGGTATCGATAAAAGAAATTGTTCCATTAATTACACTTATTTTCACAATAAAATGCACTCAAAGCCCATAAATTGCTATGCATAAAATACATAAACAAAGCTTCAAATGCAAAACAGCGTCGAACCAATGTCCCACAGTCGTACAGTGTTGAGAAAGCTTTCTGGTACAGTCGTGATTGATTCGAGGAAAAGTATAATTTTGGTTTGCAAAATTTTTGTTGTTTCCCATTCCGCCTTTTTTGTTTGCCCCAAAGCAAACTGTTAAATGATGGTAATTTGCGCGAAGATTATTCTTTTCCGTCCTTTCCATTTTTGGGCCGATGGTTTTCCCTCTCGCTCAACCCTGTTTTGGGACATTTGTACATTCGCATCCAATCCGGACAGAACGCAATGAATGATCGAAAATTATGAGTCGCCCAAACCACAGGCAAGATGATCGAAGAGAAAGAATGATCCAATCTCATTTTTATCATCCTGTCCCGGAGACTATGCGTCCTTAATCGCTTTATTCAACTGATGCGAGAATGGTGCCCGGAACGGTCGAAAGTAACAACGCAAATAAAGCAGTACCGTTTGGTTAAATCATATTGCGAAGCGAATATTAGCGGTGAAGAGTGCCGTTAAGTATTGGGGTTTTTGTTTTGCTCTAAAATTTAAATTTCAAGCAGGTGCAACGTGCATCGTATGTAGTGCAAAACTATGTCGATTACCATCACAATATGGCCGCACCACATCCGGTGGCAATGATGTACGATTGTTCGGACGAGCAAGTGCCCTTTTGAAGACGGTACGGTAAAACAGAAACAAAAATACATTCTTTTTTCGATGGCCATGTAAGTTGTTGCTGCATACAGCGATCGTGAAAAACAATGAAAGAAGAAAATTATAAGTCGATCTGAAGATACGAACTCTAGCGTATTTGCTTCAGCCCTACGACTTTCATTGCACGTTGTGCTTGCCAAACCAATGGCGAAAACAAAAATTTAAACCGGTTACCGTCTCAACCTGCAGACCTCAAAAAGCGTGAAAAATTGCTAATTTTGAATGGTGTTTCACTGGCCGTGCCATTGCTTTTACATTCAGACCATACCAAAAACCCTATCCCGCCATTCTGCGGCCCATTCTGTGGTAGGGTATAGTTTTAAATTAGTCATCAAGACGCTGGCAATAATGATGGAGATGTTGTGTGTTGTAGTTTTTGGCTGCTTGATGCGTGTGCCGTTTTTTTTCGCTTCTCTTCTCTTTATGGTGTTTGGACTGAAAGTAAAACTCGTTCGGATGTCGAGGACAAAACGCCGAATAACCTGTAACACTGAAACCAGGCTCATAAACTGAACTGCTGTTTAATGAGGCATTAAGTTCGGCTTTATTGTGGTCAGTTTAGATGAAATGTCATGTTGATTGCTTTAATGTTTTACATTATGCAGCTGCGTTTATTGTGGCATCGCGGATCGTGCTCGTACAGTGACCAGATCCCAAGCGTTCCAGTAGAAATGTTCTAAAATTAGAATCTTTCTAATTAACAATTCTTCTTTTCTTGATTTTAAACGATACTTTGGTCTGCTAATGACCGTACGGAGCATATTCCGGAGCGAATGATTACAAGTACCTCCCAGCGACAGTATTTTTTGTTCTCCCGCCACCATTACCACCGGGTCAACGAACACAGAACTAAAACAGGGCTAGCTTGCCAGCGACGACCATCTTCAATGCCATCTCTTGTCATGGTGCAGAGGTGTTAAACATGATAGACAACTGTATCGTTCTTTGCTGCAGCGTAAGGGTCTTCTTTCGTCCACTTGCCAGCGAGTACCTGAAACCATACAAGTTTGTCTGATCCCGGTGTGACCCCGTTGGTTGGGGCGGGTTGTTGTTTGTAAAACATTTACAAACCGAATGGTTGGTCAATATTGACTGTGGCTGCCAGTGAGCTTCTAAACGATCAGCAGCCGCCTGTATTGATCGGGAGCAGTTGAAAAGTGCACACAGCCACCATCAGGCAGATGACGGTGCATGACGAAGGGTAGAATATTTTTGCGCGCTCGTACTGTGATCGTTCGCGTTCTATGTTGGCCACATACCCGGTGGAGAAGGTTAGTGTATTGAGTCAACAACTGCGTGGACTCTGTTAACGCAACTTGTCTTCCGACTGTCTGGAACTGTTTCGTGGTGTCTGGAGTTTTGTTTAGTCTTTCATCAATCATCGCGTCGGCCGTCGTCGGCGGCACAGACTTAGGCATCGGTGTTTGGTGTGTTTGTGTATTTTTTTTTCCTTTAATTTTACGAGAGACGGTCAGCCCGTATTGATGTTTATAAGAAGTGGAGTTTGGTATGGAGTTTTTTCTTCGCTCCTAACCTTGTGTAAGTTGCGCCATTGATTTCGTAGCGATATTTTATATCTCCACCGAACGCCGCTCCCGGTGCGGTGAATTTGACTTTTCCAACTTACGATTTTCCATCACATTCGTTTCCCGCGATGTGGCAGAAGAATGTAATTAACCCTTTACGCATGTCAAATTCCGTTACCGGGCACCCTAAGTGTACGGGCATGACATTGATGGTATGAGAGTGTGTGTTTTTTTTTCGTTATTCCTACCCAACACTCGCTTCCACCAAGAGGGCTTTAAGGGGGGGGGACCGTGACAGGACCGATCATCAGTCTGCTGGTGAACTTTCTTTTGGGAATGTAGGTTCCGTGTGCGAGTAATTCTCGTCATTCAGACGAAAGCACACACCGTTCGTTCAAAAAACCCTTTCCGAAATTTCGTTTACTTATCCGTTGGGCCCGGGAGAAATTTGGGGCGGGATGTCGCGGGATAGTGACGTTGTCCGAGCGGCACCGTTGTCGGTTTATGTCGGATGAAGCGTCTTAAAGCCGATTTTCTGTGGACAGCTGGCCGGTTGAAGGTGGGTCCGGATCAGAAACGTTTCGATGTGCATGGCTGGATGGTTGAATGCTGCGTGTGTGACGAATCGGTAGCAAGCTGGCACTTGGGTGCTTTAAATAATAATACGAGAATGATGCGATTTGTGACCCTAATCGTGTGTTTAGTGTACTACGGATACTGTTGAGAGAATGAATATTTAAAGCGATCGCACGTCTGGCAGCTTTCTCATGCCGGAATTCAATGTTTAGGTCATTGGTTTGGTGGAAACTGTGTTTATAGTGTAGTTTAATGCGATTTAGTGCCATATTTGATGCTGCAACATCAAAAGCTTGTAACTTGTGTAATTGAATTAGATCTTACATTTGTGCTCCTTATGTCCAATTTATGAACTGTGTACAGCTTTGTCCATTTTCTAACCCCGGGGATTGAAACACACTTTCCCGTTTTACTGTCACGATGATGAACGACGTGTGATTATGGCTGCCTGGTGAGCTTCCGTTTTGCGTTTCTGTCCACCATAACACAGAAAATAAACAATTTCATGGGGGAAAATAGTTTATTTTGTTAAAAAAAAAGCATTTATTATACACCACCAGTGCACGGAAGTGCTATCGTTACGGTTCGTTAGGTGTGTCCAGACACAGCGCTCTGTTTGCGCTTGCAGTACACACCAACAGAACTTGCCTTTACATTTCTGGGACCAAATAATGGTAAACCTTTGCTCGAAATCCACACCTACATTTCTACCGCCGACGGAAACGCACTCGTTTGACGCTAGCTACTAGAGCTATTCATTATCCAAATCGCTTCCTAATGAGTAATCCGATCTGGATCCCCGTGAACATGTCCAATTACTGCCGGACCTTTCGCGGGCGTGACTCCCCGGGATGCCTGGTTAGGTACGCGTGAACAAACCAGCAGTATGGCGCCATCACCGACGCCTGGACACGGGCAGAAATTCCACCTGGAACAAGCAACAAGTTGGACAAGACTTATTGAGTGTGTGTGTGTGTTTGTGCAGGGCGAGGAGATCGAATGCGTGATCAGATCGAAATAAATGTGTAAAAGAAAAGTCGATCTGTCACAAATCAAGACGCCACATGGCGTACGGCAGGATTTATCAAATCCATCTTGCATATCTACCGAGCGGTTGGGTTCGTCACTTAACGTCGCTTACAAGTCGTTCGTACGAAGTCACTGCGCTGCGGTGTGCCATACGCGTATAGTTATTTGATCCAGTGTTATTTATTCCTGCTTTCTGTCGTCTCTTCGCGTTCTTTCTACTCTCGTTTCTGTTTAGCTGCAATTAGGAAGCACTGCCAACCGTTTGGGGTTTTGTTTCATGCCAGCGATGCGAAGGTAGAACGTTTCATAAACGTACCAGCGGGTGAGAGGCCATTACTTTCGTTGTTGGTTGTGTGCTTTCGGGTGTATGCAGAACCTGAAAAACGGCCAAACGGTAGGAAGAGCTGGCAACGGCGGTGGGTAAAGGAATTATGCAAATGAAGACATTGTAGTGTGATGTTCCTGGAATCGGCTCAAATAAAGCGAAGGTTTACAAATATTTTCCCTCGGTTGCGCCTTGTATGTCACCATGCGTTGTTTGGCCTGCCCTATCCCAAGCCCTTGAAATGGTTTGAGACGTGGGACTGAAATGGGGTCTGATGGGCACTGTTTTTGGGTGATTTTCGTCGCACTCCGGCAAAGGTAGGGATGGTAGAATGGAATATATAATATTTAAAATTTCCCAGTGCAGCTTTTATTAGTGTGGCCGTGCTGTCTGATCGACTGGTTCGGTGGAAACATGACCTGTACGTGAGCCCAGAAAACCCGTTCGAGTACACGAGCATGGTCGCGGTGCTGCGGTTGCTTAACCTTGACTTTATGATTGGTGCGATTGTCGGTGTGTGAAGGCTTATGTTTATGCTTTCGGGCCGGTCAAGTGGAAGGAAAACACAATGGACGAAACAAAACAAAACACAGCTCCCATTTTCATAACTTTCGGGCTTTCGGGCAGCGTTGAACAGCGCTTTGAACAGTGTGCGGCAGGAAAAACAAATGGGATACTCTAGCCTACCGGCACATAATTTTTATTAGGAAGTCAATTTGCCGCATCTAACGTTCGGCGTTAGTTTATTGGCCGAACCGTGCTGTGTTTATTAGTTTGTTAATTGAATAGACACCCTTCGGGTTTTACCTTGTCCGCTAATGTAGCCATAATTTATGCAAATGTTTGTGCAAATGTTCTTCGCGCCAATGGAAAAGTGTGGTTAAAGTCGGAGAATGATTTGGACAATACCGATAGCTGCTAAAATATTCCTACCCGATCATTGTCTTTTGTCTGCCGAACGTAAGTATTGGGAGAAGAAAAAAAACCCGTACCTTCGACACTGCGGGTCGAAGCAGTGCCGACTCGCCTGCTGCCCTTTCTTTACACTGACAGTCGCATAATAAACGATAACGGGTCTCTCGTGGTGAGATAACAAAACCCCACCAAAGCACTGTTTGACGAGTCTATTGACTGGCTGGTTGGGGCATTGATCGGTGTAGAAGAACTCGACGCTGAAGAACGCCATCGAGTGGTCTTAAATTTGCATTCCCAATCACGATAAATGTTCAACCCGAAACTTTAACAAGAGGATTGCTTGTGTTTCTGGTGAAATATTTCTGCACGAAGCAAGGAAGCAAACGCAGAGAGACAGATGAGTAAGCATGCCCTACCGGCTGTAGTTGGACGTGCGCATAGGTGTATGTTTTTTTCTGTAGCGAAATTTGTTTTCATCCCAATCTTGGCAAGAACTCTTCATGTTCAAGGTTCACCACTAGCGTTGCTTCTTCGCCAATAAGCAAATGGAAGGCAAACTAATACTCCTCGCCGTACTTATCGTCTCGTCTGGTGCGGTTGAATTCATCTAAATTTATTAAAATATCATTAGCCCATTCATCGACGAAAGATTGGCGCTCGGTTGCGAGCGGCGGCTGTCTGCTTCGGTTCAATTGCCGCAACGTCAATGGGATGAAAGGCATTGCTTTGCCGCAGGTCCAAGGGTACTGATGGTTACGGGAGGAAGATTCCGATTCTGTCGGGCATCTTCCTGTCGGACCCGACCATACTACGCCCCTGCTTAGGTCAGCACACGCAGCAGAGCTGAGTCAATGTCTTGCTCGACGCCTCGTCTTGAGTGTGCCGGTTCGACGCCGTGGTGGTATTGGTAGACGCCATAAAAAGCCCACACATTACCGTCCGACCTGGCGGTATTTTCGCTCAACGGTTGAATGATTTCGAAGCGAAGAAAAGAAGACCTCCGTCGAACCCTAACCCATCACTACGGGTAATCAACTTTCGAACTTTAGTGACTTCCAAATGCCAACGCCTCACGTCGATCTTGAATGGGGCGAATGTTTGACTATTCGGTTAGTTTTTTTTTCGCCGCTTGCTCACTGTTCGTACGGTTTAGCGTAGCTTGCTTCCGATATATTCAATCAACGTCTCATCGGGTGTTGGGGCGACTCGAGCTCGAAGCACAAGGGCAGTTGTGACATGACCGAAGACTAAAGAAACCTTGAAAATGCATTCGATTTGTTCGACAAGCCCTACACATCCATCAACCAGGGGCAGTTCTAGCGTATGTCCGGCAATGGAATGATAGGTTTTCTTCCGCCACACCGAACCGGAACGAACGGTTGATTACGAGCAGCTTCGGGAGGTGATCGAGTGATGCGTCGAGATGCGTTCGATGGCGTGTACAGACGAGTCACGGTACGGTGGCTAGCGCAGAAGGTGTCTCTAGTCGGTAGGATTTGATTTTCTCACCACCGTTGCGAAAGGGTAGTGCCGAGAACTGACTGGAAGCTATGTCGGTACCAAGCGATCAGTATCAGGTGTCGATTTGAGTAAGCGTTTAGAAAGTTTGTGCAGCCATGAGAGATACAGAAATAAAGGCCAAAAATTTATAAATCGTCTTTCGTAGTTCGTAAATCGGCCTAAGTAAA
>KZ063054.1:16965-38029 GCA_002091835.1 Anopheles maculatus
GGCAAAGTACTGCTTTCGTGGCACGACAATGCAATAGGCTACAAACTGATGCTTCGAAAGGATTTTCTACTGTCTTCGCGCGTCTTCTAGAAAACCTATGAATACTCTCCCGGAAGAGTGTAAGCTGACTTGATTTATGACACACTCAATAAAGCGCTGTGGCGCCCAACATGGCAGAGGTAACTGAACTGGACGGGAAAGTGAGCTCAGCGGGTGAGGCAGAACACAGCTTCCATTGACAATTGTAGCGCAGTGGACGCGTAGCCAATTTGCGAAAGCGACTCCATTGCCCGTCCGCAATGGGCCATCCCACGCTGAGAAGATTATTGCCTGTCGAGGGCATCATCGACGTAAAGCCAATTCCATGGGGAAGCCAAAGCGGTGCTAGGATGTGCCGAGTGGCTTAAACATGTTGTCTAATGACCTTTTCAGGCGTTGGTAATATCCAGTCCCGTTTGCATTGACAGTTAAAGGGTAGTATGGCAATTTTATAATTAAATTGCAAAGCGTCTTGAGTAAATGTGGTTCTATATAAATTGTTGTAGTAAACCGACTATCGTCTCATTATAGCAAGCAGCTCTTTCCATTCATAAACTTGTCGTCCATCAGCTCTGTTGGCTTTTGAGTAATTTTTATAGCATCTTCCTCGCCTTCGGCACAAAACTTCCCACCCATAGGTGGTTTCGTTTTGGGAAGCTGTTTGTACAGCGTACAAGGAACGGCGGAGCGATGCTGGTGATTTATGAGTAAAATCGAACGTGCATGTATGAAGCAGTACCGTGCGCATGTGATTTCGGCCTAACCGAACGGATCCTCCGCACAGATCGACGTGTAATCTGAAACCCAACGATGTCCATTAATCTTGGTCCATGTTTGGCGACCGCCGTACACCTTCGGGTAGCGCTTTCAGATTGTCCAGCGTGTCAGGTGCTGCCGGATCGATCGAGGCCATCCTTCCGCGTTCGGTCATACGTGTGGTACAGGTTAATTTCTCGCTATCTCGAAATGGATTGGAAGTGTCATCGATTTAATTGGCTTTCGAGCGGGGTCCTCGATATCATAGTGGTCGGAGCTCGTTGACACCTACTTCTGGTGATCTAGTGCATGATTTAGTGGCAGCAGTAGGTTGCCGTTTCGCTGTGGGCCGTATTGTGTGTCAAGTGGTAGCCTAACGTCCAAACAGAGGGAAGCAAGAATGGCTTTCTAGCCCGGGGTTTGGCTAGAAAAAGGCGTTGGGGATGGAAATTGGATTGGCAAATATTTAGCTAAATGCCAAACAGACGCTACCGACCTCCATTAACAACCTGCTGGTGCTTCACATGTATACGGTTGGTAGTGTTACGGGGCCGTTCCATCAGATCTCTCGATCGAATCTCGTTTGCCTGTACCCGGTTGGTACACTGACCTGGGTGTCTTCTGGACTTTGGTTCGGCTGATGTTTGTAGGTTTTGTGCACCACAGCCATGCCCAGCATTCGCCCACAAATTTCCGTTTTAATTGGCCCCAAAAAACAAACACCACCGACCAACGGTTGCCGGTTCTCCGGCCACACATTTGTTTGGCTGCACACCCAGCAGACCCGTACCCCCATCGGTGATGCTTTGGGATGGTGTTCATTGAGTAAATCAATAGACCTAGAGCGTGCTTCATACACATACAACCACGCAGGGCTAGCTGCTCGCACACTGCGGCTGTACCAGTTCTCAATTTCAAACTAAGGTTTGTTTGGGTGCACTGTTTGCCGAAGAGTCCCCACGGTTTTAGCGAGTTAGAAACCGACACACATCTCACCGGCCGCCCGGCCAGCCAGCATCACGATCGCGACAAACTAGCAGCGGGCAGCGGAGGTACTGGAACCTCTCTAACTGTGTTTGCTGTCCATCCACGCATTACTTCCTCCGGACAACAACGTATCGGCAAACTATCGGTTGTTTCGTAGCTTGCGTTTGGGTGTGCAGAACTAGTGTCGAATGGGGTGAACCGAATGGTGTCGTGTTCTCTGCGCAGGAAGTTAGCAAGACGGTTAGGGTGTTTCCGTTCCGTTTATGTGCGTTTTACGTATCGCGCTGCGAGTCCCTCGTCCCGTACCGACCACGTACGATTGCGTGGTCCATTCAGTTCATCGATATTGGTCACAGACTTTGTAGCGCTTTGTGTAGTACAACGCGACTTTCATTCATAAAAGTTTACTACCGGCGGGTTGGCGGTGAGTATCGGCACAGCGCACAATCCTGCACTGGACTCTCCCGGTGCGAAGTCGCGATCGTGTGGAGGTACGGAACATCGATGGGCTTACGCGAACTAGTGCGCCCGCGCATGGCCTCGAATTCGGAAATCAAATAAAGCGCGGAACGATCTGCACGAGAGTGGCCCAGCGTCCCAGCGGTCGATGGGATAAGAAGTGGCCGATGGTGGGCAAAAAACGGGGAACCCATATCGTTGGCGCACATGTGGCTGCCGTGGAACGTGCCGGTGCAAAATCGTAAAATGTATGCATCCGATTTGGTGGTGGCTCGCGAGCAAAACTCCGATCGCCAATTGGCAGAAACAAATACTACCCGCGTGTTGCTGCGCTTTACAAGCTGGCCAATGCCATTGAAGAGGCGTCATGTAGCGTGTGAGTCGACGAAACTCGTTCGCTCGTTCGTGACGAATACCTGTAGGTGGGTGGCCATCCGTACCGTGGTACGTTTGCTGCGGGTTGGTTGCTTTTTTTTTTGCTGGATCCGCTCCAGATGCCCACCAATCGAAGGAAAGGTACACTGTGATGAAGTATGCATTCTCCTAGACATGCAGCCTACCGACAGGATGACGCGCAAGTTGGCCTCGATCGATGGTGCGCGTGGTCACAGCAGCGCTTTCGTGGCAGATCGGTTTTTGCGTATCGGGTGACGCATCGCAAGAAAGTGGAGATTGTGCAATCCTGGATGGAGATTTGCGTGGTGCAAAATCCCGAACGTCCCACTGCCTTGTTCCTTGTTCGCGTTTGCCACGGACCGGATGTCGTTGGTTTTGGCCCGTCTGCCATATGGGTCGGTTGGTATGGTTGGATCGATCTTTATGACCAGATTTGGCGATGCTTAGTGATGCTGTTAAGGACCGCTGATTGACAATATGATCGTGCGTTGATTAATGAACCCCTTTTCGTGCGATCTTTTTGTGCCGTGCCGTTGTGCATGCAACCAGATGCGTATAAATGATGATTTGTGGCGATTGGTTGTGTTGCTTGGGTCTTGGCTTCCAGTTGTGACGGTACGCTGAAAGAACTAATGGCGTACATTATTGCATCTTCATATCGTAGGGTAGAAGAAATGGATTAAGACAGAAAAACACGACTTGCATCGTGTTGCGTCTAATTGCATCCGGCAATATTGCAAGCGGGCTTGTAATGGGAAACAATGTGAAATTTATGTTTGTATAAAAGAGTTTTAGTAAACCTGACCTTCGTAAGCCGGCCGCACGTTGCGAGATGATATACACGTTTTAACCGATCGTTACATTAAGATAACCACTGCTAAGGACACGTACAAGTGAGCTTCACTTAATGAAGCTATCGGTAAACCCGCTTGCTCATTACACGATATTACTTTTCGTGTGCGTTGGCCATTGGGAACCTGCAAAAGCTTCGAATAGGAGGCGTGCTGTGTAGTGTAGCCATGACCAGACTACCAGGCACTACAAAAACTACTGTAATAGCTTGCTTCTGCTTCTCGCTCGTGCGACTGCCATGGATTTACCATTTTATGTCTTAATCGGTGCACGGTTGCTAAATAAAATATCACAATTAAAAACGAACCATCGTCCGGTTTTGGTTGGTGTTTATGGCCACTGCATTAACTGTGGCATTCGACATCACCTCTTCTAAGATGGTGCCTTTTTGTTTCGTATCCACCAGCAAGTGGAGTGGTAAAACATTTTATGGCTTACACCCACGGTTCAGGTACGTCCGGTCCGGATTGTGAATTTATTATGGGGTGGCATATTTATGATGCTTTTCACTAAAGGAAATTCTCACAAGGATGTTGGCCTTGGGAAGAACATTTTTTGTTCGGTTTTTTGTTTTCGGGATCGAAACAATGGATCTGCGCGTGCAGCAGTATGATATGGGATTGGAGTGGATAAATATAGCAGCTTTAGGATCAATCGGCAGCGACTTGTGACGGGAAGGTTAAAGCGATTTGCTTCCTCTTAAAAATGAATGAATGCATTGGTGGTTGAAATTGCACATTTATTAGCAATTTTATTGAAATGTTTAGTCATCGTTTGCGTACCCTCAAACTTCTTCAATGAAAACATTTGTTATGTGTTGGAGAGGGTTAAAAACATTTTCGCTGTCATTGATTTTTTGTTTGAAGAAATATTGCGGAAATAAACAAACGATATTCTTCCGTCATAAGAGTGGCAATTCCGAGAACTTGATCAAGTATCATCAAGCTATTAAACGCAAATCAGTATAATTTGTTCCCCGTTTTTTGATGGCCATGAACAAACGCTGTTTAAAGTGTTAATAAGCATCTTGATTCATAAATACTTCTGAACTAAACATATTGTCAATTAGCTGTAGCTTCCTTATTTTTATAATAGCTTGCTTCTGCTTCTCGCTCGTGCGACTACCATGGATTTACCATTTTATGTCTTAATCGGTGCACGGTTGCTAAATAAAATATCACAATTAAAAACGAACCATCGTCCGGTTTTGGTTGGTGTTTATGGCCACTGCATTAACTGTGGCATTCGACATCACCTCTTCTAAGATGGTGCCTTTTTGTTTCGTATCCACCAGCAAGTGGAGTGGTAAAACATTTTATGGCTTACACCCACGGTTCAGGTACGTCCGGTCCGGATTGTGAATTTATTATGGGGTGGCATATTTATGATGCTTTTCACTAAAGGAAATTCTCACAAGGATGTTGGCCTTGGGAAGAACATTTTTTGTTCGGTTTTTTGTTTTCGGGATCGAAACAATGGATCTGCGCGTGCAGCAGTATGATATGGGATTGGAGTGGATAAATATAGCAGCTTTAGGATCAATCGGCAGCGACTTGTGACGGGAAGGTTTAAGCGATTTGCTTCCTCTTAAAAATGAATGAATGCATTGGTGGTTGAAATTGCACATTTATTAGCAATTTTATTGAAATGTTTAGTCATCGTTTGCGTACCCTCAAACTTCTTCAATGAAAACATTTGTTATGTGTTGGAGAGGGTTAAAAACATTTTCGCTGTCATTGATTTTTTGTTTGAAGAAATATTGCGGAAATAAACAAACGATATTCTTCCGTCATAAGAGTGGCAATTCCGAGAACTTGATCAAGTACCATCAAGCTATTAAACGCAAATCAGTATAATTTGTTCCCCGTTTTTTGATGGCCATGAACAAACGCTGTTTAAAGTGTTAATAAGCATCTTGATTCATAAATACTTCTGAACTAAACATATTGTCAATTAGCTGTAGCTTCCTTATTTTTAGATCGCACAAACCTAAGCTCCAGATAACAAAAGCAAAATCCGTGTCGATTTCGACGACTTTGCTCGTAAAAGTCATACCGAAAGCCCTTCTCGTTGACCTATCGACGATCAGCCAGATAAAGTCAGCTAGTTCATCACGGCGATGCTGAAACTGAAAATGGTTGATGATGATGTGACGGAGCACCGATGGTCCAACGTCTACGGCCGTCCAAATGCCTGCGGGGCTTCGCAACGCATCGGAGGCTGCAGTCGAGAACGGTCAAAGATCAATCACGTCACTCAGTCTGTGTGCGCTGCAATCATGGCGCTGTTGAAAGAGTCCTTAACGACCCGGGCACCCAAACAACCAATTCAACCTGCCGGTCTGCTCCGGCAGAAACGTACGTGAGATACATTTGGCTCACTGCACCATCAGAGCTGCTTCGGGTGACTGCTGCGGGAGGTCACGTTCGTTTTTTAACAATTCAGTAACGGGCTTACGCCGGCAGCCCGCGAACCCTTACGATCGTGTAATCTATCAATCGCGAACTCGTTTGGAAGCGACGTGCAGTGGAAAAGTGACCACGGCAAACGTTGGCCACCATTAAGGTTAATTAGAAAATAAACACATCGGTAAAACGATCGATTTTGCTAGGAGGTTTTGTAGCTGCTGCTGTATGCGCCTAGTTGTTGGCCACCCGTTCACGAGACGGTTGCAACTTTTGTAAACTAATTTCCGTTCCAAAACTCATTCCGAGCAGATTGTCTCCCCGGCTAAGGCGGGCTGTAATCGAACGGTGGACACCAATTTCCCGGACAAACCCCGGTCAGTTGGTTTGGATGGTGTAGCCGTTTTTCACCGTACAGCTACCGCACCTCACTGTGACAGGTTGAAAATTAACTGCATCTCTTACGTAAACCATCACGGGTCGGTGTTTGAGTCGGGACACGAAAACCAGACAACCAACGGTGGTGCGGATGTCTGTAGACAACGCAGCGACAGTGCAGCGATGCCAGGGAGTCTGGTAGTGCTGACTACCATACACATCGGAATTAGTTGTGCCGGTAGCAATGAATTAATTAAACTTCCTCCCCTTTTATAATCTAACCACAGCGGACAGTGAACAGTGTGGTGGTGGTGCACTGTCACAACAGAAGAATGTTGATTTGCTCACTTATCGTTGGGTGTCTTGTTTTTTTTTTTTGAGCCAAGAAAATTAGTACTGTTTCGTGTGACACACGACGGCTAGCGATAGGCACATGAAACCAGCGCTTCCGAGCGGTTTAAAAAGTGACAAAAAATTAACAAACAAACAAACCACACACTCCAAATTTTGACCGCTACCGTTTGAACGTCTGAAAGGTTATCAAAGGCACCTTAGTTTTTGTCAATTTCTTGTGTACTATTTGTAGACTTGTATTTTTTCTTATTTCCAACAGTTTTTGCCAAATTAAAATTTTTGCTCCGAAGTACGTCAACGTCAACTTGGGCGGGTAGCGTTCATGGTGTGGTCAGCTTGGTGTGTGTTTTTTAAATGACCCTGAACAACTGGTAGCGAGTGTCCATCAAGCGAGGTGATGTGGTGTTGAACTTTTGGACAGCGAAACACTGGCCTGGTAGTAAAGTAAACTTCACAGTAACCGCCAAAAGGAACAACAAATCACACAAATAAAGTAGAACTACTTCCGACAGACAACTGTAAGTGTTTTTTTTCCTCAGATGAGTCCTTGAGGCGCTATAAATTCAAGTTATCCATAAGGAACATGACATGTACTGCAAGATACTTCTTTAGAAGCAATCCCTCAATGTCTCAATCTAAATAGCATCCCAAAGAGCCATTTTGCTGAGCAAGATTAAGCAATTTAAAGCAATGTATTCAGACTGGTGTTTGCGTTTATCGTACTGCTGCAGGTCAGGTAAAAGGTCTGCCTTCATATGCTCTCACTGCCTCCGGGGAAGCTCTTAAGACGCTCGTGAATGTATGCATTCAAACAGATCTGGTGTGTTGTTTCCCATTTGTTTTTATCTACCTTCAATCCATTGTTTGTTGTTGAACCTTCTGGCCAATCTTTCTGTCCTGCATTGTTTTGCCTAATCTGATGAAATGAAGACATTATGGTGGTAAACCGTTTGCTTCTAGCAGAAGACGGTATGATGCAACTCACTCGTCGCAACGTGGCATAATGGTGTAGGTTTATGATTTTATCCTATCGATATAAGTGTGTATTGGCCACCCTGACAGTCTAGTTGCTTCTAGCGTGTCCAAACTTGTTCCAGGAAATCTGTCGTAGCTTGTTTAGCCATCAGTTTCCCAAACGAATGCCAGTATTGGGTTTGGGCGAGTGCAAAATTCTTCGTTCCGTTCTATCTCGATCTTTCGGTTAGTGATGTAAGTCATACCGAAAGCCCTTCTCGTTGACCTATCGACGATCAGCCAGATAAAGTCAGCTAGTTCATCACGGCGATGCTGAAACTGAAAATGGTTGATGATGATGTGACGGAGCACCGATGGTCCAACGTCTACGGCCGTCCAAATGCCTGCGGGGCTTCGCAACGCATCGGAGGCTGCAGTCGAGAACGGTCAAAGATCAATCACGTCACTCAGTCTGTGTGCGCTGCAATCATGGCGCTGTTGAAAGAGTCCTTAACGACCCGGGCACCCAAACAACCAATTCAACCTGCCGGTCTGCTCCGGCAGAAACGTACGTGAGATACATTTGGCTCACTGCACCATCAGAGCTGCTTCGGGTGACTGCTGCGGGAGGTCACGTTCGTTTTTTAACAATTCAGTAACGGGCTTACGCCGGCAGCCCGCGAACCCTTACGATCGTGTAATCTATCAATCGCGAACTCGTTTGGAAGCGACGTGCAGTGGAAAAGTGACCACGGCAAACGTTGGCCACCATTAAGGTTAATTAGAAAATAAACACATCGGTAAAACGATCGATTTTGCTAGGAGGTTTTGTAGCTGCTGCTGTATGCGCCTAGTTGTTGGCCACCCGTTCACGAGACGGTTGCAACTTTTGTAAACTAATTTCCGTTCCAAAACTCATTCCGAGCAGATTGTCTCCCCGGCTAAGGCGGGCTGTAATCGAACGGTGGACACCAATTTCCCGGACAAACCCCGGTCAGTTGGTTTGGATGGTGTAGCCGTTTTTCACCGTACAGCTACCGCACCTCACTGTGACAGGTTGAAAATTAACTGCATCTCTTACGTAAACCATCACGGGTCGGTGTTTGAGTCGGGACACGAAAACCAGACAACCAACGGTGGTGCGGATGTCTGTAGACAACGCAGCGACAGTGCAGCGATGCCAGGGAGTCTGGTAGTGCTGACTACCATACACATCGGAATTAGTTGTGCCGGTAGCAATGAATTAATTAAACTTCCTCCCCTTTTATAATCTAACCACAGCGGACAGTGAACAGTGTGGTGGTGGTGGTGCACTGTCACAACAGAAGAATGTTGATTTGCTCACTTATCGCTGGGTGTCTTGTTTTTTTTTTTTGAGCCAAGAAAATTAGTACTGTTTCGTGTGACACACGACGGCTAGCGATAGGCACATGAAACCAGCGCTTCCGAGCGGTTTAAAAAGTGACAAAAAATTAACAAACAAACAAACCACACACTCCAAATTTTGACCGCTACCGTTTGAACGTCTGAAAGGTTATCAAAGGCACCTTAGTTTTTGTCAATTTCTTGTGTACTATTTGTAGACCTGTATTTTTTCTTATTTCCAACCGTTTTTGCCAAATTAAAATTTTTGCTCCGAAGTACGTCAACGTCAACTTGGGCGGGTAGCGTTCATGGTGTGGTCAGCTTGGTGTGTGTTTTTTAAATGACCCTGAACAACTGGTAGCGAGTGTCCATCAAGCGAGGTGATGTGGTGTTGAACTTTTGGACAGCGAAACACTGGCCTGGTAGTAAAGTAAACTTCACAGTAACCGCCAAAAGGAACAACAAATCACACAAATAAAGTAGAACTACTTCCGACAGACAACTGTAAGTGTTTTTTTTCCTCAGATGAGTCCTTGAGGCGCTATAAATTCAAGTTATCCATAAGGAACATGACATGTACTGCAAGATACTTCTTTAGAAGCAATCCCTCAATGTCTCAATCTAAATAGCATCCCAAAGAGCCATTTTGCTGAGCAAGATTAAGCAATTTAAAGCAATGTATTCAGACTGGTGTTTGCGTTTATCGTACTGCTGCAGGTCAGGTAAAAGGTCTGCCTTCATATGCTCTCACTGCCTCCGGGGAAGCTCTTAAGACGCTCGTGAATGTATGCATTCAAACAGATCTGGTGTGTTGTTTCCCATTTGTTTTTATCTACCTTCAATCCATTGTTTGTTGTTGAACCTTCTGGCCAATCTTTCTGTCCTGCATTGTTTTGCCTAATCTGATGAAATGAAGACATTATGGTGGTAAACCGTTTGCTTCTAGCAGAAGACGGTATGATGCAACTCACTCGTCGCAACGTGGCATAATGGTGTAGGTTTATGATTTTATCCTATCGATATAAGTGTGTATTGGCCACCCTGACAGTCTAGTTGCTTCTAGCGTGTCCAAACTTGTTCCAGGAAATCTGTCGTAGCTTGTTTAGCCATCAGTTTCCCAAACGAATGCCAGTATTGGGTTTGGGCGAGTGCAAAATTCTTCGTTCCGTTCTATCTCGATCTTTCGGTTAGTGATGTTGTTGGTATGTTGTCAGTTTTTGTGCTCCCCATCGATGTCTGGTGTCTGCCCTTTGACTGCTGAGAAGCTGGATCACATTTTTTCAACCATCGAATCCGGCGGTGGCCATTGACGGCAGTGTAACATGTGTTTTGCAAATGTCTCTTGCCAACCAAATGCAACTCGTGGAATGTAACCGTGTTTATGATGAACGATGTTAAAACAAAACTAGGAAAAAGAAATAGGAATGAATTGCGCTGCTCCCGATCTCTGTTTAATGATTCATTGTTACGGTCGAGCGGAAACCATGGGATACAGCTTCTGGTTTTAATTGCTTGCGATCATCAAAGAACATGCTAAAAATAGCGCCATCGTTTGATCGATTCGGGGTTGCAGTTTCAAATCTACGGAATCGCCGAAAAATGTCCACTTTCGCTAAGAAATCTCGCTTTGAAGTGGCCGAGGTATGCAGAAAACCAACGTCCAACGCACATCGCTCAGCTGTGATTCCTTCGGTGCAACTGCTACCACGCAGTCCAGCTTTTTTCGGTCCCGGCAAAGCGGCACAACAGTTTTGTGCCTGAACTAAGGAATCGCACATTCCATCGGGTTCTCCGCATTCTCGCTTTTAATGATCTTGGCTCGATCGCATTCTGTGGTCGATTTTGCTGCCGGTTTGTTTTGGGGCTCACACATCGCGGAAATTCTCGTTCGCTCAACAGACGGGAAGGGCGTGTGTGAGAGACAGAGTGAGTGAGTGCAATTTCGGGGATGGTTTCTTTTTTCCCACGAGCCATAAAATTTGCCGGTCGCTCGGCAGTGAACCACACAACAGCAACGAAAAAAAGAGGCAACGCTAAACACATGAAAAATCCGTTCGCGATGCAACGAAAAACCATGTTAGCCGTTGCAAGGAAGATTATATGCGCTACGTGCGTTGTGCACAGTGTCTGCCGCTTCCAGCGCATTAAGAGATTGGTCAGGCCGGGTTTGGGTAAAACTTTTATGTCGTTGTTTTATGTGCCCGTAATGTGCTGGCTGGTTCGTTGGCATGGCTGCTCAACCACAATCCTGCCGGGGAAGCTTCTTGGTTGCCTGGTTGATTTTGAATTCTTAGCTACAGTTCAGTTGTCTTCATTGCGGCACCGAAGCACCGAAAAGGGTAGTCCTACGGTAGTTTTGCTTTCCACCAGCATTAAGTGTGAGACGACTCCTGATGGGGGTTTAAAACAGATTTTCTACTCCCTTTATTGCTTGTTCGTTTTGCTTCGTCCCGAACTGCGCATCCATATGTTGGGAGTATGCGCTTTACATGCCAGTGGCCTTTATCCTTGGGGTTTCTTCCTTGCACCGGGTACGTTTCTTACCGTTCGAGGGCGCATCGATCGCTTCGATTTATTGCAAAACGGTGATGCATGTTGTGACGTTTCGTAGATGTGTAAGTTTAATGGACGCAATCCTTTCCTGTCTTGCGATTCCCGTTCGGCGTTCGTCGCTTAATACCACCATCCGATCGGGGAACAGAACACAGGCTGAGCTCAAGCGCAGTACGTCATTACCGGTCGTTGCAACCGAACCGAGCCAGGAATGAATTTTTGATGGATGGAATGGTGTGTTTTTCATAGTGTTTGTATGTGTCCGCTGTGTGAAGGGTTGTGCGAAGGGATGTCTCAAGCATGGAAGGGGAAACGATAAAAGAAAAAGTAAAAGTGGTCGTTTGGGAAAAGAGTCGCGGGGTCGTTGCGGGAGCTGGAGCGGCAATCATTATGTGCTGGGAATGAAAGGTTGTGGAGCATTACACACTAACGCTTGTCTGTTTTCTGTTTTTCTTTCGTTTTAGGTAAGTGTCTTTTATTCGACGTGATAATGTATGATATTCAAGAGGACACATCTTCAAACCATCGGCAACCATCGGTGTTAGGGTAATGGTGATGGTGGTAATGGTGAGTCTTCAAATTCTTTTCCTTTATTTTAGCTGCCTTTTGGCCGATTTATATCATTATGCTATTGTGGTGCGGCATCTTTATTGCTGTAAGTGGGGCTTAATTGCGCGGTTGAAGCATTAAAGTAATTATAAGCCACCTTAGCGGCTCACCACGTTTGTTAGATGACACGACACATATTTCGATGCTTTCCAGCGCTAGAGTGGGACTGCTTCGGGGTGTGCACTGCCATACGCTAGACATTGTTGTTTGTTTTTGACAAGGGTTAACCTGTGCGGGATCGCTTCTGTACTGAATTGTCCGTACGGCTAGATTGTGGCCGTGATGATCTGGTAACGATTGTGTACGATCATCGCTTGGGGAACCATTTTCTTTCCAATTATTGTTCAATTGCACTACTTATGGTCGTGTACGAAATTAATGCAGTAGCCAACAGGCCTAATAGACGTAGCGTTATCAGTGCGTTACGAGGTAGATAATGGTTTGCGGTGGATAGGATTATCCGGCCCGGTTTTGTGTGCTGATTGTTTGTGCCGCTCGAAGCAAAACATGAAATCAATTTTATACACATTGCCATTATGCGGCATTACCATTCCCAGCACGGAGCACGGTGTCGGAATTCTTGCCCGTTCAGAAACTATTCTTCCATCTACATAATAAATCCCTGGCTCACGGGGTTTTGACCATGGCGAGCGTTTAATATCTACACGTTGCTCTCGGCTGCGAAGCGAAGCAAATAACGTAAAAAAAAGACGAGGTATGCGCTAGAACGCTTTACTAGCGAAAATAATCGGTACGAGAAGGGTAGCTGACGACGGGGTAGCAATGATTAGCAAAGAAAACATAAGAACATGCTCGGTACTGTCGGGGATAAATGCTCGTTGCTCGGTGATTGCGGTCCGCCTTCTAGCCCGGGTCGGTTAGCCACCCGAACGATGCAAGCGATCCTTGGGAACCTCGGTCCGGAGGGCCCGCGCAGGACCAAACGGAGGTTGAAAAACATAAAACACAAACGACTTAACCTAACCATTAGCGTTACAGCAGGGTAGCCGCTGTTGGAGACAGTGCGCCTTTAAAATCGTACACCAAACCTTGCGAGCCGTATATGGCAACCGGCAGTAGTCAGTAGTAGTAGTGGTGGTTGGGTAAGGAATGGATAGACAAAATGGGCGAGGGAAAAAAATGGGAACATAACTTCATGAATACCTCCGGTATCTGCACACTCGCGCCGCATGTAAACGAGGGTAAATAAAGTGGGATAGGATTTATATCGTACGAGATTAGAGATAATACGTTTATATTTCACCGGTACCGCGGTCACTTTGGTCTATTGCTTTGGCGCAACGATCCTGGGTTGCGTTGGGCTGGAGATTTGAGATGTTTTTTTTTTGGTCTCTCCTTGTTACATTCTTAACTAGAACTATCAGCATCTCGAGATGCCATAGCATCCTTACACACACACACACACCGGGGTTTGTTCGGGATTGTGTTGATAGTGCACCGAGGGTATCATGTGATTTGTTCGTTTTGCTTCCACATGTTCCTTCAGGGTTGTGGCTACAGTGCTCGTTGATATGGACGATGCTTTAGTTATTAAAACATTATTTATTTGTTTTTAAAATAGCAAGAAAAATGGAGGTGAACCGTCTATTGGAGTGAGAGAGCTTGAAGCGTTAGCGTTATCTGGATGGTGCGTAATGGTGAGCTCGATCTTGATAGAACATGCAACAGTATAGTGTTGATGAAATGGGCGATGAATGGTTTGAAGCGGTTTCCTTCGCTCTGCATCTCGGCGTGTATATGGAGCCTTTGCTGAGGAAGATTGCCTAGAACGATGATGCACAATAAAATTTACGATGTGTCAAAAGGTTGCATTGTTTTTTGTAGTAAATCCATCCTGAATGGTGGTTACGTGCGTTGGACTTGTGCGCAGAAGTATAACAAATATGATCAGCAACACTTATATACATAGCAACATATAGGACAAAATAAAGAATGCTTAACAAACATTCGACTTGTCACAGTTTGTTAACATGCAGATTGTGATGTCTTTAGCCACATGGAAGTAGACAAGTCGGTACCTCACGGAAGCATATCAACTTCGTAGGCAAAGTGCGTTATTCACTCGGAAGGTAGATAAAGCAAACGATGAAGTAGCACGATTAGGAAGAACTTATTACAGAACCCGATACAGAGGAGCCCATTCCACACTCTAGTTCCTTTGCTTGGCTTTTGGAGAATGCCGAAGAGACTGTTTTTTACCCACTAGCAAGAAGATGACAGCTCTCATAGATATATTATAGCGAAGTGGAAATGTTGCACCTCTTGGACACTAGACAGCCCAGCAGTTGCTAGCCATCTAAAAAGATATACAATCACAAACCGCTGCTGTCGGGAAACTCTATCTGCCGGATGCTCCCTTGGCACCCGGACCCTGTCCATCGGAGTTGGTACAGGGCAAGTTGGTAGTTTATGTGTTTTCTGCCGAGCGACCCTGAGCGACGAAGCGCGTTTCCAGTTTAGATAAGACCCGACCGGTTAATGTGTTTGGAGCTCATGAAAACAAAAATGGTTCCCTGATAAGATTGAACAGTGTTTGGATCGTTTTTTTTTCTGTCACTCTCTCGTGTCGTCTAGCTAGAAAGGCATATGTTGGTAGAACCTTAAGAGGTGGAATAGAGGTATTTAATTTAATTGTGTATTCTTATGCTTTCATTTAGTCATATTTGATACTCTAAGTGGTAGTTGAAAGGATTGCTACCAATGAGCAGTAAATTATATATAATGAGACAATAATTTTAATAAATTCTAATTTATATTGTACTTGTGATTCAGATCAAGTGTAGCTTAACCTCTGCTTTTTGTTTAAGCAATACTTATTGATGCGTTTTTTTTTTATTTTAAACTTTTGCTGAACAATCACCTCACCTATCTAACATATTCAAATTAACAACACATAAAAGTGTTGTTTTGATAAAGTCCAATATCTCATAACGCATGCTAATCCAGTGTGCATGTTGAGCTCACAATGCATTTATTATTCTTATCGAACCACCAACCCATAAACTTACTCGATGTAGCAACTAGAGCGAAACAAAACAAAAAAAGCCACAAACGCAAACGTTAGCTACAAATTAGGAAACTTGTATCAAACCGTCGGTTGTTTATTTCATGGTTTACAATCGGCTTCGTTTCATGGCTCACAAAAGCGACGACAAGTTGGCATCGATAAGTAGTGATATACATAAATTTTTCTTGTTGCCATTTTTTGTTTCCCCTGCAAAAGGACACATTATCATTTTTTACAACTTCGACCGTAATAGTGAGAAAAACAGCGCATTTAACGCCTATTAAAAAGTTATTCGGGAGGGAAGAAACAATCTTACCTTGACGAAAATATCAACCTACTGAAACATCCACGGCTGCAACTACCCTTGGACTCAGGATCAATCAAAAGTCCGCCTCTTTACACATCATTAAACTTTGAGTTATTTGGCCGAATCAGGGAACGGAGTTTGTGCAAATCTTTGCATAAAACGAACAAACCGATAACTGTATACAATACTGCAAATCTTTGTGCTTCTGTGTGTTGGTGTGTGTGTGTGTGTCCTTCGTTGTTAAAATGTCAAAATCGGTTAACGAACGGTAGGGACGCTTCACAATCCGCACAAGATGTTGTCTGCAACGTGCAATCGGCAGTGGCTCTTGAATCTTTGCGATCTCATCTTCATTACTTTGCCAAATTTCAACCGGTACGGGGGCCTACTCGATCATCATCCAACGTCAGATGTTGGATACCTGATGTTGGACGATGATCTTGTTTTGTCTCTCTCGCTCCCTCTCTCTCTCTGTTGACCCATCATTATTCATCCTGCTGGGTAGCAGATGGCTCAATATCTCGGTGGAACTGACGCCTAGCATGAATGCTACAATCACAGAATCTAGTGTAGAGGTGATTCTGCGCGAGTGTGCAACATGACGCCGGGTTGGATTTGCGAAACCGAGCATCGGGGCCCGAGATGTTCGTGATAGAAATCGGGTATGTTGTTGTGATGGTTATCGTGTCACTGGCTGGTGACACAAGTCTTTCGGCTCTGGCAAGGCAACACCGCACAGTGCGAATCTCGCACGAACTATGTATTGCCCCTCGGGAGGACAGAAGGAATTGCACAACCTGGGCCACTGGTTTCGTGTTCACACGCGGCACCAAGGTAAGATGAGGTCAAAAAGATATTACACGGACACACACGGGCTACCCCGGGGAGACCCGCGAAATAGTAAACATTCGCACGAAAGCAAACAGACCACTGCGGTGGCAGCGTATCGGTACAGGTCGGTTTCGAACCGTAATCGTGTTGTCTATCGTTTGATAAACGAACGAAGGCCATAGAGTGTGACAATCGGACCGATTCAACCGTGGCAGTGCGTACGGTTTGTTGATCATCGCACGCCATATCTACAATGTTTGGTTTGTTGTTAGTTTTTCTTCTTTTTGGCACTTACAAACATCTTTCACCTTACTTTCCTTCTCACATCGTTGTTCATAAAGGCGTAGTAAAAGCTAGGAACCTCTTAAACTGCGAAGATGCTAGACGACGTGAACTGACATTGGTGTTCATTGTCAGCTACCGTCTCCCGCTGACGCTATTTTCTTTTTCGACAGTTCGACCCGCTGGATGTCGAGGTTAAGTAACGTTTCGCCTCCGAAGCAAAAATTGTGGTAGATAAGAGATCAACCATCATTCATGCAAGCAACACTGCGCCCCACAATGACAAACATCAGCCAGCGTTGTCCAAACGTTACGTCTGATCTGCAGATCTGTAGATTTGCACGGGTAGATTTGTGGCGTTGGATCGATCATAGGATGGTAATCGGTGAACCTTGCGGTCGAACGGTTGTGGCCTTCGCCATTTGCTCTGTTGTTCAGAATAATAAATACATAAGCTGGCTTGGTAAGCTTTTCGTAGTTATATTAAGAGATTTTTCATTAAACCGGTGTCCATTAAGGTATGACACAGGTTACCACAGGTGAGGCTTTGTGCAATGTAAAGAATTGTGAAGTTAGATGTAAGATGTACACAACTTAATACCATAAACTTTAGCTATTGGAATACGTTTTTTTCCTTCGGCTTGCGCATAGTTTCCAGTGCCGACTGTGAACATGCAAATCTAATGTATCCTGACACCTTAGAGCCTACCACTAAATCACGCTTAATTGCAGCCCGTGTGCACCACTTGAGCTATTCTGTTGACGGCTTTTGCTGTTTCAAGACACACGCTCGTCATCGCATTGGGCTGGTGAATCATTCACCGCTAGTCGGTGTCTGCCATACGGCACTGTTAATTTGAACCTTCGCTAAGTAGATTGTGTTCTGCACTTAACGTATCCTTAGCCACCCGAAGCGGGCCCTTCATGTCTAGATTTGGTTCACCGTCGTCACACGTTTCTAATGGACTTGCAGCGGCTTAGCGTGTACCGGCCAGGCAAGAGGATTATGCTAATTATTCGGCAGGTCGGTGAGGTGTTTTTGCGTGTGTGCCATTTGACATAAATTGTCGATTGTGCAGCTGAAGCTGAACCTGTACACAGCTTTATGCTACATTTGGCAAGCTCGGGCTGCGGTTCGAAAGGTTCACGGTCCCCCAAAACGACTTGTCCGTCCGTCTAGGCGAGCCTGCGGTCTGTGTGGTGCTCGTCGGTGGCTCTAGACCATTTATGGTCATGGTCCAGCGTTTCGGAGAGCAGGCCGACGCGAATGTTGATGATGATGAACGGCAAGAAGGTGACGGTGTAACGCAGACTAGTGGCGGATGTCGTTGCATACGCTTGCTGTAGAGCGCGATGTAGAGCTGCAGATGTAGATTACGACCGTGCGTAGCTCTTAATTTATAGCAATAATGCGCCCTTTTTCTCTTTTGATAAATCGTGTGCGTGGTAGGGTACATGCCGCGTCACGTGACCGAATGAATTGCCGATTAGTGTACGATTGTACGAACGAGATCTAGTGCTATCGGTGCGAAAAAGCGATTCGTGTCGCTAATCTGATCAAATGACACCCTGAAGCTGGGATGTCCTTGGTGAGCTTTTATGCGCAGCAATTCGTTGTGGTCCAGCCCGTCAAAGAATTTGGCAGTTGTTTGTGTGTGTGCGTTGGGGTGAAGTAAAAAACCTGCTCAGCATATTCCATCGGTGCACGACGCTGAGGCTGTTACCTAATGTTAAGGGTCTATTTGCATCGTGTTGAGCAACCGAAACACCGTTCCCCAGGCAGGAAATGTATGCCATTTCGTGTACAATAGATCAACGATTTACATTGCTTACAACTTTTACTTCGATTGTACTTGCCGTGTGTTCACCGATCGCCGGTATGGTTTAAGGCATGACCGTGGTGACAAATCCCTGTCGACAAGTAGAGAAATATTGTACGGCACAAACAGGTAGGATTATTCATTCCGTCCGACACAAAGCTCCCGCAGCCTCCATTGAGCAGTCTAATCGTTTGAGTAATGTTTTGACTGGCATCCATCAGACTCGCTAATGGTTGTGATAGATTTCTTGACTGCACCTCGCACCTCCGACACATTGGGTGCCTAAGCTCTGTTTTGTCTGGCATTTCACATCATTTCACTTTAAATCTTCCAAAGCGTTAAAATCCTCATTAATAGAGGCGCATTATGCTGCCGGTGGCGCGCGTTACGTATTTGATCCTTTAAGCCTGCCACAGCCACCACCATCGTGCGCCGTACTCCGTCGAAGTGAATTCTTCCCAGCCCCGTTTCGATATTCGTTTCGAATGGGTCCGAAGCTTGTGCACGTGCCGCGCCTGGAGCATATTAGCTTTAATTGGATTGGAATGACGATTATTAGGCAGCAGCAGTACAGTACCGTGCTGCAAACGGTTTCCCCCGGGCAAAACTCCCGGACCTGTCTCCATCGGTAAGCAACACTGTGGAGCAAAGTCCACCAATGCGTTCGGTTTGTCGGTGCAGGTTAGTTGTTAGAGTGATCCAGTCGGTCACATGAGAAAAGTGTATGCAAAACAGGCCTACCATCAAGAACTGGGAGAGGTGGTTGGTTGGTGAAACTTGTTTTACACTGATTACTGAACAATCCGTTGGTCTGAATGAAAGCTGAACGGCTCAGCTACCAGCTACTCAAGCGAAAACGGTCGTCTCACTGAACATGCCGTTGGTCAGAATGAAAGCTGAACGGCCCAGCTACCAGCTACTCAAGCTAAAACGGTCGTCTCCGTTGTGTGAGCGTACGCGTAAGCCTGCAGTAGTTAGTTTGGCATAGACGCGCCCCAGGTATTGCCAGTGCGCGATGTAGAAATAGATGAAACACATATGTAGGTAAAAAAAAACATGTTAATTATATACGGCTACCGTCACATGACGGCCGTGGAGCAGATTGACGTATACGTAGGACCCGCGCATGATAAGTTCCTTCTCCGTTCCGACACCAGCACCTATCCTTCGACTGGAGCGCGATATGCAAAGCAAGTGGTGCAACAACGGTGGGTAAAATTTATGCTAGGCTAGGGCATGGTTTCTACTATCTGCTACCACCCGGGAACTGTCCTACTGACTGTGTAAGTGATAGACAGCGGGAGCGACCGATCGCAAGCTACTAACCCCGTTGAAGCATGGTTGATGTTTTGAGTGAAGTTTATGCGTTCATGTCGTGCCGGATGGCGACGGGCTCGGAGGTCGCCACAAAGCGGTGATAGATATTAGATTATCTGGCAGACAGACTATTGGAAACAGAATAGACCGGTAGCTGACGAACGAATGCGAGATGAGAGCCTCTGAGCAAATAATAATAACATTAGAGCGAGCTTGTCATGAATATTTGATTGTTAATTTATGCTGCCCTCACGGACGAATGCTGGCTAATGGTGGTTTGGCTAATGGTGTGTTTTACTGTCAATGGGAAGGGCTTTAGATCTTTACAATGATAATGAAACTTTAGCAGTAAAAAAAAAACAAAAATTTTGAAACCCTTAGAAGCTTGTCTGTGAACTTTGAAAAGATTATTATATGGTTTAATTGTATTGCTTTGCGGTATTTAATTAGTTTACAAAAAATTATCACAATTAAACAGTCATTTGTCAGTGTGAAAAATGAAGGCACGACCAATTACATATTTTTCAAGTGTTATTTATTGTTAGTATTGATAAGTTCGAACAGATTTACATGTGATTATTGTTATAAATACCACAACTTGGCAAAAAATAGTACAAAAATAAAGCCAATACAATGTTCGGTGCTATCAGCACCGAGCAAACCGTATGGCATTGATTGCACTGCTCAAACACATTGCAACCTCGGCGCAAACAGAACGGTTCCCTGCTCTTTGCAAAGTGCTAAAACATGTCGATAACGTTGATGGCGTCTACAACATTTGCTGCAAGTAAACATACCAGTCTGGAGTAGATAGGGAGTGTTTATTTTAAGGAAGGTACCCCAATTGAACACAATGCCCGTACCAAAAAATCAATAAATAATTCATTTTCAAAAATTTGTTGCACTTTTGCTCATTCACGTTCATGCAACACGTACGGAAGTTGTTTCGACACGCTGCGCACATCGTTCCTACACTCAAAAATAGACCGATTTTACATCCCAAACAAACCTCTGCTTTGGTTGACCTTTCCGCGGGACACTCCAGTTTTGGACCCTTCCGCTCGACCGAACGATGGTGTACGATCTCAATTGTCCATAAAAGCAAATATTGCTCAATTACGCTGCGTCGGAGAGACTCACCAGCCAGCGGATGGTGTTGGAAATTCGGGAGTCGAGGTACATTTTCGAATTCAATCCGGTAATTTAATGGCACTCGAGGGTAAGTAAATTTTGCGACTTCCAAACCGGAGTGACGGTTGGCGGTGGTGAATGAAATTCCCTACTTTATAGTGACTATTAGCTGGCGATCGATCGCGTCGGTATCGAACGTACTTGATCGAACCATAGCGGTAAACATTGTTTACCGTCGGAG
>KZ063054.1:38908-54208 GCA_002091835.1 Anopheles maculatus
CAATCATTGTGTTGTTCGTGGTTACCTCACACGTTTTCAGTTGACATAGGCCTAGCCCAGCCAATATTTATTTGGAACTCGCCTATCTCTGTTTGTCTCAGGCATTGGGGTGAACTTGAGCTTGCGGCTAACGTAGTTAATAAACAGTCGTTTGGAAAGAAATCTCCGGCTATTGCAAATGTCGAGGACAAAATTATTAACATATTGATAACTGCTACCTGGCGGTGGTAGTGTATACTAACCGATTGTTACTTGTTTAAAGGGTGCTTTGGTGCTGTAAACATCTATCGCATTGTAATTGTATAGCAATTGTATCGGTTCAATAAGCCGCTTAAAACCAATGCATTGTAGTTCGCTCAAGTTCAAAAGCAAGTTCTATTTGAATGGATTTGGTTGTTCGACCAGTTTGTTGTTTATCGGATTGCCAAACCACCTCACCCCAGCATGCGGCGTTCCCGGCGCAGGTGGCATTACACAGTACGATCAGGTTGCTTGCAGTTCTGACCGAACCAGGTCTGCTGGCAGAAATGGTTCGTTTGTCCGGTAAACGGGACCCGTTTGTCGGAACTATTTGCATTTGGTTCAGTCCTAAATGGATGATGTAACGCTTCGCTGCTTTGCTGCACGGTACAGGTCTGTACTACAGACCGTTGTGTGGTGAAGTCACCGAAAGCGTCACAGTACGCCCTAAGGGAGATATTGGATATTTAAGAAAGTATGCACGTCTTGCAGTCGGTTCAGTATTGTTGAAGTTTGCTGAGTTGGAACATAGAATCGGTGACGGTTAGGATTTACTAAGCCAAGATTTTTTTTCTCATTGAAGGGTTTGATAAGTTCCTGAACGCTGTAATATGATGCCTACACCTAAAGACAAATAGTAGAAGTATTTTTCTCGCTGTACTGCACAGGATTAAAGCTCCCTGGCTCAAGTACCGTTCTTTCCACGTTCTGTTTTATTCCGATCGGTAGCGTTGCCAGATGTACAGTTCATCGGGAAGTGTTGAGTTTGTCTTTCAGCTGTCTCGGTTTCGTGCCAGAAAAAGGTTGATCTCCATACACACCGTGGAGCACATGAAAGGTGACCGCACCGGGATCGAGGATGGGGTCGAGCTTTTGCCGGGCTGTTCGAGCTACCTGGTCATTCATCAACATCATTGGCCCATAAATCATGCTGTTCGTTTGTGAAAAAATAGCCGACCCGTGGCTTTGCTAAACGGAGGCTACTAAATGCGGTCGAGGTTCAGGCTGCTGTCTACCCGCTGACGGGATGGATGATCCGGGTGGTGAGTGGTGGTGTTGTTGATGGGTTGATAGGTTCATGGGTACCTTTTTTTCTTAAAGGGAAGCTATATTCTAGCTACATATGGATACAGGATATATTTTGCAACAAGGAAATGTAGCCGAAAGTGTTACTTTTGTGGCTTGCTTGATCGTTTGAGCGAAAGACCGGAAAAATGCGCAAATGCTCTTGTGCCTGCGTGCCTGGTGTAGTACTTTGTAGATGTCTGTACATTAATTGCGAAAATTTGAAACCATTCCATTACAAACGGCTTTCCATTTGGGACGCAATTATGCTGAATGGTTTAGAAAGTGAAAGCCATATTTAAGGTGTTGAGCGTAATGTAGTCCTAATGTCCGGCTAGGTACGGTGAGGTGTTTTGATAAATTGCACCATAAAGTGCGACTTCATTCCCATGCAATTTTACGGCGTTAATTTATTTGAAATGATCATGCACAATTGAAACAAAAGCAAGCATGTTTCGCCAAGATCACATGTTCTGTTGTTTTTCTTCGTGCCATCTCAGATCGTTACAATGTTGTGTGACATTTGAGGATACAAGAGGAATTGCGCTTCCCAAAGCAAGGTGCGGTTCACGTCGAGCTGTGCATAAATGCAACACACCGCATCTTGAGCGAATTTGGATCACATGCAAATAAGCCTTAACCTTGCTGTATTTGCAAGCGTCTGGACAGGTTTCGTTTCTGGTTGGTGGATTCGGTTTGCATGATCGAGTTTTTTATTCGCATTTCTACCCAACGGTACACTAATTACTCTAAAACAGTCTCTCCCTGTACGTGTACATCAAGCTTCTTCAGTATCGTCGAGTCAGCAAAATCATAATTGCTTCAAACTGGATGCAAGCAGTGTAATGCAGCTGCCCTTATACCCGGTGACCGCGGGGTAAGAAGTTGACCGTGGCAGTTGGGAACCGTACCGAGCGAAATCCGTTGCGTGCGTACCTGGCAGTTCAATGTGGAGCAAAACTGTCGTAGAACGGGACACTGGGATCCACAAGGTGCCATATATCTCGCGACAGCGTCCATTTCTCGGTGGACTATGCATCCCGTGGACCGTGCCTGTGGTGCTGCAGCAATGCATGCATGAAATGCTGGAACGGTAATAAGAGCCAGCACACGCTGTGCAGGAACCGTTCGGACCACGTTGGTGGATAATTTGCCGATTGACCGGACCCAGCAATTATGGCACAGGTGCGCCGTCGGGTGTATGCATTCGCGGAGTTGTTGAAGTGCACACCGCTGTGTTTTGTCGCACTGCAATGAGCGTTTCTCACGAAAGCTGTACCGGGCAGCGATGCAAGCGTTCGTGCGATGGAACGTGCTCTTTAATGTTTTCATTTTTCGATCCCGAATGATGCTTCGGTCGGGGTATGCATGTGAGAGGTATTACGATGAGGTTGCGAGGAAGCTTTCAAACGGTTGCAGTCCGGGTTAAACGACGCCCGATGTCCGGGTATAAGGGCAGCTGCATTACACTGCTTGCATCCAGTTTGAAGCAATTATGATTTTGCTGACTCGACGATACTGAAGAAGCTTGATGTACACGGACAGGGTTTGTGGTCAAAATGTGAACCGAAACAAAAAATAATGTCAAAGTTGATCGGCCTGTAATCAAATTAATTGCAACGACCAATTGGTTGGTTTCGCGGCGTTGGTCTAGAGGTTGGTCTGTGGTTACGCTTCATTGGTCGGTTGTCATTTTCATCTCTTTCTGCATTCGCATGGAAGAGAAATGGAGATAATGCAGGAAATGCGTCAAGAAGAAAGCGCCAAATGGTCGCCACTTTCACAGACACCCACTGGTTGTTGACATTTTATAAGCTGAAATCATTAAACGGTTGTAAATCACGATTAGAGACATGACTTTTTAATTTTATTATGCGTGTTGTTGGACCGTGGTATTCATATTTATTAGCATCCGTCGTCATCCATTATTAGATGAAGCAAAAAAGATTCTATCAATCGATGATAAGAAGAAGTTGTTTTTTCTGCAGCGTCGCTTAAATTGTTGATCGATATACAATCGAATTCGATTAAATAAACGGTCACATGCACAATTTGTTCAACGTTCGGGACAAACTCGTTCATCGCAAACTGTACACGCTACTGCCCGGCATTGCGAAGTAGACGAATGCAAATTGGTATAACGAACTCGTGCCATCGCCGTTATGATCAGATGATCGTGACGCCGTTGCAACTGCCATGCCACAAATGATGAACTTTGCACAGCACAACAGTTTTGGCTTTATTGTGTGCGAACTTAATTAGGCTTCCGGGTGTACTAAAATAACTGGACAGAGTTCACGGTTTTGTAAGCACCCAGCCACGACAGCTTGTTTACATGTTGTGCTGTCTGGATGGATGTGAACCTTTTAGCTTACCCACTGTTAGCTTACCCCTGGCCCACAGTTGTGTTAGTTACAGCACATTGAATGCATTGTGTCGGGTACGCATCAAAGTGGAAATGATGAGTTAACCGGAGAGACATTTGACGTGAGGTTTGGAAGCCACAAATTACACGTAAACTGATGCTTCTTCGGTGCACTGCACAGGAGAGTGAATGTCCAAAACGGAAGACAAACGATGCATGACATTTCGAACAGTAGCTGACAGAGCAACCGTCTTATCTGATACAGCTGTAGGAGATCTTTTGCGGTTTTAATTGTGAACATTCCATCTAATGAGAATTGTACTCGGCGTAGTTTCTTTTATGGGAATACGATCATTGAAACATGAGCTTCGATGTTACTTTCGAACCTCGATCTTGTATTATAATATCAAGTTGTAAAACGTGTTAAACGATTAGAATAAAATAAGGATTATAGAGAGCACAAAAAGACCAGAGTTTTGCTTTAGACCAGTGAGCGCTAGTGTTCGCGACATGTTTTACATATTGAAATTCAAACCTACGCAAAATCAAATAAAACAACAACGGCAACATTCCAGTGACGATCTACTTTCTGTGATAAAACAACACAACCGCTGCCACCGACAGTTGCACCAGCTGGCAAAGGGGAACCGATCCACGAACGAAGATTGAAAATGAAATCCCAGGAATCCATACGGGAGACAAGCCAACGGTGACGAAAGATGAGTAAAAGACGTCAGCTAGAAAGTGCTGACATTATACACCGTCAAGTAATCAAGTTTCACGTTGCCTGTGAAGAAACGCAACGCAACGGGCACGATGGTTTCCAAACCCATCTCTACAGCAAACGTGGTCTTTCGGTCTGGAGCGATAAGACACTTGCTCACGTGTTGGTTGTCTCCGGTTTAGTCATATATTTGTGAGTCGCCCAGCTGAGCTATGCGGAGACAACATATGTTCCAGCAACATGCTCCTGACATCTCGCTGGCCGACGACTGTGTTTTCCCACTCGGTGTACGGATTCTTCAGGTTTACGGTTTCGCCGATCGAGACTCGTTGAACAAATGAATTACACGCAAACATACCATCCTCCTACAGTGTATGGGCAGTAATGCGAGGAGGCTGATTTAGCATGAGCGGTAGGAGGAGTTCGCCAAAAGATCACTATCGCAGACGGATAGATGGTGTTGTAATTCTTCAGCGCTTCTTTCGTGCTGAGTTGCAGTGGTTAGCCAAACGGCTGGGATATGCAACAGCCCGATCTGGATAGTTCTTCAGCTCGGAGTTTGAGCTAGAAATGCCATATTTCGTTGGATGAATGGCAGTACAGTAAATGTCACGTGTTGTACGGTTGGAAAGATCGGCTGGATAGAATAGATGAAGCGCATGAAGCCGTAACCAACTGGGAAAGGCGCGCGCGCGCGTTGGGTTAAGCGAGTTCGTGACGTTCGAATGGAGCCGAGCCTCTTGGGAAGGGAAGCGTGAGTAATTTATTTGAGGAAGATGAGACGCTGTGTATGTTTGTCCGCTGTACCGATCGGGACCAGACTCCGTTAACAAGTTGTAATTGGACCGAATGAAACGTGGGCTTGTGAGGTTTGGCTGCAGCGGTAACTGTTTCCTTGCGTTGTTTAGGTGAGGTGCGATTGGGATTTAAGCAATGTATGTAAAATCTGAATCAGAGGACAAAAAACTGTCTCATGTCTAATTCCTTTTTCCTTGGAATGCATCTTCTGTCTTATCATCGTGTGCTTCGCATAACTTTATTAGGATTTATGCGTCATACCATGTGGGCGATGTGATCGCCAACCGCAAGAAATTAATGTAACAGCTTCGCTGCGACATTCACTTTCATTGCAACTTGCTAATAGATTGCGTATGCCGGTGGCCAAACGCCAAATATAAACGGTTCCCTATCAGCCTTGCGAAATCTATTCCAATTAAATCGAACTTCAATCTTTCCCTGCGGATCCAGGAACGGAGAGCGCTCGTAGTAGGATTTCCTTTCACCAGGAGCCGGAGCAGCTTGATGGTAAAATGGTTTTCCTTTTTACTAGGAAATCCTCTGCACCTCCTCGAGGTGGTTGACTTCAGTGATGGGTGATGGCAATCGGCCGATGGCCGGTGACAAGTGGTGGTGCGATAGCTTCTAGCGCGCAATTGTAGCAATAAAAACTCCCCAATGTCTCTCCAGCCTTCAGGTAGGAGGGCAGATCGACAAATCCATATCACCAGCTTCACACTGTCCACCACTCTCACAGCTGCAAGACACTTTCACAGTGGGCGATTAGTTGCTTTACGCTCGGCAGCAGCTACACCACCATTATTGAGCGGCTGCGTACGAGATGCCAACAGGATTCATGCAATGTTGTCGCAGCAGAGCTGCAGCAGTAGCTCACAAGTAGAGCGATTATAGATTTTTTTTTCCACGCTATTCACTTCAAATGAAAAAGAGAGTTTTGCATTACATGATCGTTTACTTTGGCTGTGATTCAAGCGATCGGAAACTAGTCTGCTGTTTTTTTTGTTTTTGCTTTCGAAAGAAAATGAGTTGCTTTTCGCTTCGAGTACCGTCCCATCGTGAAGATAATGAGGGAAAGGACGAGAAACAATCTTGTGCGGGTTTCGTACACAGCTCAATGAGGCTGCAGCGGGGCCGTAGGGAAGCCGTATGTGTTTGCTTCAATCGATCAACTAGCGCCGATAACCAATCATTAATATTACACGCTCACCATCGGTGGTGACAGTTTTTGAAGTATTAAAGTGGTTCCTGTTTTCTCTCGCCCTCTCGCCATAATGATGGGTGATAGGGACCGATAGAAGCAATGTCGTGTTTGTAAGGGATGCAATTACGATGAACGGAATGCAATTAACGATTTAATAAGTTTGATGACATTCCTACCCGATTTTTGCCCCCACTTTTCCTACACCTATCACACGTTGATTAAGTTCATGTTTTATACATCTCCGGTCAAAGCTTTTTCCAGCTCATTTCTTTACTAGCATGACATTTTGCTACTTTATTGGATCACTTTCGATCACCCAACCACATTCACATTCGGTTCATTCTGAGGGGAATTAATTTTTCCCCTTTTCGTTGCCCAGGTTTCTCGGCTACGATCAGTGATTAATGGTTTAACAACGTCAGTGTTGCTGCTTTATGTTGTGTTTCTATATCTTGATTTGATTTTCCAAGTCATCCGTGTTTCTGTGCTCGTGCATGCAGCGCAGAAAAGACGTGTGGGACGTTTTCCTGTTCACGTTGGAGCACCATTCGAATGGAGCCGAGCCTCTTGGGAAGGGAAGCGTGAGTAATTTATTTGAGGAAGATGAGACGCTGTGTATGTTTGTCCGCTGTACCGATCGGGACCAGACTCCGTTAACAAGTTGTAATTGGACCGAATGAAACGTGGGCTTGTGAGGTTTGGCTGCAGCGGTAACTGTTTCCTTGCGTTGTTTAGGTGAGGTGCGATTGGGATTTAAGCAATGTATGTAAAATCTGAATCAGAGGACAAAAAACTGTCTCATGTCTAATTCCTTTTTCCTTGGAATGCATCTTCTGTCTTATCATCGTGCGCTTCGCATAACTTTATTAGGATTTATGCGCCATACCATGTGCGAGCGATGTGATCGCCAACCGCAAGAAAGTAATGTAACAGCTTCGCTGCGACATTCACTTTCATCGCAACTTGCTAATAGATTGCGTATGCCGGTGGCCAAACGCCAAATATAAACGGTTCCCTATCAGCCTTGCGAAATCTATTCCAATTAAATCGAACTTCAATCTTTCCCTGCGGATCCAGGAACGGAGAGCGCTCGTAGTAGGATTTCCTTTCACCAGGAGCCGGAGCAGCTTGATGGTAAAATGGTTTTCCTTTTTACTAGGAAATCCTCTGCACCTCCTCGAGGTGGTTGACTTCAGTGATGGGTGATGGCAATCGGCCGATAGCCGGTGACAAGTGGTGGTGCGATAGCTTCTAGCGCGCAATTGTAGCAATAAAAACTCCCCAATGTCTCTCCAGCCTTCAGGTAGGAGGGCAGATCGACAAATCCATATCACCAGCTTCACACTGTCCACCACTCTCACAGCTGCAAGACACTTTCACAGTGGGCGATTAGTTGCTTTACGCTCGGCAGCAGCTACACCACCATTATTGAGCGGCTGCGTACGAGATGCCAACAGGATTCATGCAATGTTGTCGCAGCAGAGCTGCAGCAGTAGCTCACAAGTAGAGCGATTATAGATTTTTTTTTCCACGCTATTCACTTCAAATGAAAAAGAGAGTTTTGCATTACATGATCGTTTACTTTGGCTGTGATTCAAGCGATCGGAAACTAGTCTGCTGTTTGTTTTTTTGTTTTTGCTTTCGAAAGAAAATGAGTTGCTTTTCGCTTCGAGTACCGTCCCATCGTGAAGATAATGAGGGAAAGGACGAGAAACAATCTTGTGCGGGTTTCGTACACAGCTCAATGAGGCTGCAGCGGGGCCGTAGGGAAGCCGTATGTGTTTGCTTCAATCGATCAACTAGCGCCGATAACCAATCATTAATATTACACGCTCACCATCGGTGGTGACAGTTTTTGAAGTATTAAAGTGGTTCCTGTTTTCTCTCACTCTCTCGCCATAATGATGGGTGATAGGGACCGATAGAAGCAATGTCGTGTTTGTAAGGGATGCAATTACGATGAACGGAATGCAATTAACGATTTAATAAGTTTGATGACATTCCTACCCGATTTTTGCCCCCACTTTTCCTACACCTATCACACGTTGATTAAGTTCATGTTTTATACATCTCCGGTCAAAGCTTTTTCCAGCTCATTTCTTTACTAGCATGACATTTTGCTACTTTATTGGATCACTTTCGATCACCCAACCACATTCACATTCGGTTCATTCTGAGGGGAATTAATTTTTCCCCTTTTCGTTGCCCAGGTTTCTCGGCTACGATCAGTGATTAATGGTTTAACAACGTCAGTGTTGCTGCTTTATGTTGTGTTTCTATATCTTGATTTGATTTTCCAAGTCATCCGTGTTTCTGTGCTCGTGCATGCAGCGCAGAAAAGACGTGTGGGACGTTTTCCTGTTCACGTTGGAGCACCATATGCACGGTACGGATAAGTCTGTAGCGGTTTTAAAACATTCTCCGCAGTTTTGAAGCTGCTATTGAGAAAGATAAACCTTGTAGGATGTTAAAAAAGCTTATTTTTCTTAAACAAACCATCTCGACGAGCTTTTGGGCGAAAGAAAAGCGTTAGAAATCATCACTACCAGCAAATTCCTTTGATTAAGGATGATTATAAAGCTGGTAAACTGCTCCGAACAATCATCCTCATCATTGGCATCGCTTTAGCCATCGCGTAATAGGGCAATTTCGTTCCCAAGGTCTCGTCCGTATCAACCCACCTTTTATCTGTACCATGCTGCTGCTGCTTTCCGGTTGCTGGTTTAAAAATAAATCTCCACAAGATAGATCCCATTTGCCCATCTTCAGGTGAGATTGAACGACCGTCGGCCAAACGTTTGTTTAACTTTGTCGTGCGAAGAGCATCTTCATTCAATTCTTTCGCCGACCGGATACCGAACAGTGAAAGTGGCGAAAGCGTTTCCGAAAATGAAAAAGAAAGAAAAAAAAACTGATTAACCACTTCGATCTGCCCAGTGACCAGAAGGTATATAACAGGGTAACAACATCATCATCATACGGGGCGCGCTCGTTTCCCGCGCCGGCAATCCACGATGATTGACAGGCAACATCGGAAACATTTCAATCATTTCGAGCTGGAGAAGGCAGCCACGATTAAAGGGCTCGACCCGGGCCGCCTGTTTCGCCACGAGTGCCACGTTTGTGCATCCGATTCTTGTTGTTATTGTGTGACCCGTGGTGGCCATACTCAAAGCCCTCACTTTCGTTTTTTTCGTTCGACTCCACTACGGAGTGGATTCCCCTTTTTCTCCAAGTTTCCTGGATCGATGTCTAAGCGCAAGTTCGGATTGTGTTTGTATTGGACCTTAATTAGATTAAATTGATTTTTTCGAAGCGCCACACTGCCGATGTACGATGATTTTGGGGTTTGGTCGTGTTCGCGGTGGCGCATTTTGGTCTACGAGCTGCTGAGAGTGAGTAAATAATTGATTGTACGCCTAATGGGTTAATCTTGATCTTAATTTATTCCATCACGAACGGATCGCGGTGCTGGATGAAGTCTGCTAAACGGCGCGTGTTTGTGTCCGTGTCCGAGTGGTCGATCACGCCGATAGTGAGAAATCGCGGCCGTGCGTTGGGTACTTGTCCCTTTTGTAACGAGTGAGCTGTAGATGCGCGAACGGGATGTGGGTTGGATGGTTAAGCACGAATGCCATTTTTATGGTGTGCAGGCGCAATAATGATAACTTGCTTTACGGTCTGTGATTACACTTTTCTGGTAATCTGTGGAAAGTGGATGCATTACGATGCAATTGGCACTGAGTAAACCTTCTGCTAAATTTGTTATATAGAAATAATTTCAATAACGATGCTTTGTGGAATAGTTTAAGAACTTGTAATGCGTATGAACTCCTAAATCTATTTGACTGACGTGCAACGTATGACATGCGACATTCAATGGTGACGCGTATTGTAAGCCACAATGTAACACGCGTCATTCAACAAAATGCACAAACCCTTTCAAAGTAGTAAGATTAGCAACATTGTCCGTTTGTTCGCACTCTGTGCACTACACAGGAAGCCAAGAACGAGACGCCCGTACTGCAGCCATTTATTTCCATTCTTTTCTCCAAGGTTATTTACGGCATGGCATAGCGTAGCATTAACTGCAAGGCTTCAGGTTCACGGGATTATCATTCCCATGCTATGTGTGTGTGTGCGCGATGGTGATACTAGGAAGAGCCTTGAGAATTAATTTTATCATCCTTAACCCATTTGATGGGTGGAAGCGTGTGTGCCAGTGGGAATGATGTGAAGGCACAATAATGAATGATTTCTTCTCCCGGGTGAATTTAATCTAAGGAAATGGGAACGATGTGATAGAACAACGCATTGTTGGAAATCTTTAAGAGGCTGGCAGTGAAGGCAATCGTTTTAATGATGGTATTAGGGCTTTAGAGCTTCGTTAAACGCCTCAGAAGATAAACTGAATGTGCCTATCCGGCCTCTGCTGTAACGTTAAGACAGGCACGGTTACGATCATCTTATTGTGTTGTTTTGTTGTTTAGGGAGTGTTTATGAGGTCATGAAATGAATCTCTTTTCATTTGAAAGATAACATGTTCTGATATCTGTATCTAAAACACAATAAATGTCCTATTCCTATGCTTCAGAGCTGATCGTTCTTTTGTGCATTTTGGAGAAGTTTACTGTTCTGTAACGCCATCTTTGCTCGCTTTGATGCGCTTTGGGATGCTTTTTTCCCGAAGAAAGTGCAATCGTTTGTGTGCATTATACGTTAAAATTATAGTGCATGAGATTTATTGTGAACTCTTTTGCTGCTTGCGGACACACCAATAACTTTCTGCCGGCACAGTGACAGGCCGGCACGAGAAAAATATATTTAGCACGATAAATTTATGTAAGGTCCAGTTCTACCCGCACTCAATTTTTCGTGCGAAGTTCATCAACTCCCACCACAAGCGGGCATGATTGTGATTTGCTAACGGATAAGTGACACACTGCACCGGAACGGAATCCAATCCCAGCCGGTCGGGGAACCGGTCCGGATACAGTGACCGACGCAGAGTGGTACGGTTCCTCCCGATGAACGGCTTTGTCCAGACGGTGCCGGTGAACATGTTAAGACCATTATGCATGCCGTTCATCGACGGATAGGTCATTTGCGATTGATACCATCACGGTCGGGGCACACAGGGCACCAGGACGCCGGAATGGCTCATAATTATAGTGCCCGGGAAGCGCGGAACACGTCGGACCGCGGAGTTTCCAAGCTCGCCGAAGCCCTTACCGTGGCCGTTGTTTCGCAAAACGGGGACAGCAAAATAAATTAAGAAATGCATATCGCTGTGGCTGCGAACCCAAATCGAGCAGAAGGCTCTCTCCAGGTCGGGGTGAAAGCATTAAAGCGCGCGAATATTGGAGTGTCTCGGCAGGGAACGCGGCGACCGTAGGAGTGTTGTGGACCGGGGCTACAAATTGAAATCAAAAGAGACGTGAAATTTGCTTGCTGCAAGATAGGAGGACACAACCAGTGTGCCTCCGAGTTCGGGCTTCGGATGGTTCGTTGGCGTACGTACGGGAGGGCGAAAGAATAAATAAAAGCCGAGCATCGAAAGTTGCAGGAAAAGCACAAACAAACCCCTTCACTTGCACTGGTGTACATACTCGACATTCAAACAGCCCTCGTGTAGAGGGTATCGGGATATTGGGGAGATCCGTTTGCAAACAGGCAGCAAGGAAGCGATCGTACGCGGCTGGTGAAGCGTTACTCGATCGATCGTCTTGAAATATCTTCGCTAAACATGACGACGAAATTTTGAAAATAACACTCCACATCGCGTTGTACGACAAGGAGCGCAACCACGCACGCATGGGCTCCTTGAGCGTTAAGCTTTGGATCGTTGCAGCCAGTACCCCAGTGTGGTGGTTCTCAGAATCGCTTTCTTCAGCAATTTGGTCTTCTTTTGCGCTGTGCCTGTTGTCTGTTGTTTTGTTCCTGGGCTGAATTTTCAGGGAAATGTATGCTGCGCTTGCCCCGGATGGAACGGAAATTGACCAACGTTGGACCAATTTGCTGTCACTAGTGGCGAGAGTGATGGGAGGTTTCACTTTGTTCTTCGTTGTTGTGCCGTTTTTTTTTGTTGTGGTTTCAAAGGGCCATGCTTCGCGATTCCTCTACGCTTAGCCAAAACGGTAAACGCGCGGGAATGTGTGTCATAGGGTCACACGGGCGTAAAAGAACTGCTGAAGATCGATGGAAAACGTGATAAGAAAGAACGTGAATAAATTTTATTAATTTTGAGTAGATTTTCCTCTTGCAATTTAATATTTTATTAGCTAAGTTTTTATAGGAAATTAAAATACGGCTATCATAACAATTAAACGTTGCACAATGTCTGACGTATTTTAACTTTTCCACATTTCTGTTTTCCGCATATTTTGCACTCCTTCAGTCAACGTAGCAAGGAAGATGGCTCAAGCGTCTGAATAGGGTCTCTCTTTTCTTAAGTGTGTCGAAGATGAACCGTCCCTCCTTCACAAACCGATAATAACCGTGTGCGTGTGAAAGTTAGTGAACTGTTGTTGTTGCTTGTACACAGATTCACAGTTTTTGGTACACGCTTTAATGTGCATAAGCTGAGGCCTTACACCGTAACCGTGCGGGAACACTTCACAGCTCCTAAGGGTGATCGAGCAACTTTGTCTTGATCCGGTGCTAAGCATTATAGGGCAGCAAAAGTGTGATGATGCTTCAAAGTAACAGGAGAAATGTTCAAGTACAAGAAGCTCGTAATGAGAAACAGTTACGGGTAACGAGGATTCCGTGTCGATCAAGTAAGCGAGGCGGAGATGAGTCTCTTCTTATATTTTTGCAGTGCCTAAAATTGGCAGTTTTTGGTGTTTACTGCACAATTATTGTTTTCTCACAATATTGCATTTGCAGAAGAAATCCCCATATTTGGTCTTAATTAGCTACGCTGGGTAAATGTCGCCATTTGGCACTCAATTTGAATACCGCATTCAAGCAAAAAAGAGAACCTAGATTTATCGAGTTAACAACAATTTCTCGGTTGGTGGTTTTCAGTGCGAACAGATGATCGTGGCTGAAGGTTTTTCTTTCTTCCCTGCGTTATACCGTTTATGATCACTAATTATACCCATCAGCGCCTATACACGCCGTTTCATCTGTGTTCCGATTCATTCGGATGGCATCAAACTGCTCTCGAATGCTAGCGAGATTGTAATGATGTAAAATCTCATGCTTCACATCAGCGAACAGGAAAACGTCCCACACGTCTTTTCTGCGCTGCTTCCGTCCAAGGTACGAGCCTCCGAGCCACGATTAGACGAGACCCTGGAACGTAAACTCGCGACTGGATGGAGCAGCTAAACCGTGATAGAAAGAGGGACGCAAAGTGTTCACTGGCACTCGTCCAGTTGTGGTATTTGAGTTCCGTCCAAGGTACGAGCCTCCGAGCCACGATTAGACGAGACCCTGGAACGTAAACTCGCGACTGGATGGAGCAGCTAAACCGTGATAGAAAGAGGGACGCAAACAAAGGGCGGGGCAAGAGGGAAGCAAATATCTTTCCGCCTTTGTCTGACAGATTTTGCAATCTAGCTGAGTTGATTAATCGATAAAAGTCTAATGAAATGTTTCATTTTATCTTTTCTTGCAGGTGAGTTTATGTGCGCGCGCTTTCGATGACGATCAAAGTAGAGAAAAATTGCTGTGGAGAACGCTGTGTGTGTGTGTGTGGCCGTTCCACTTGGGGAATGGTTCTGATGCGAACTGCCACCTTGGTCTGAATGGTTTATGTGCGTGTAAGTTTCTGCGATGCTGTGCGAGTACCATCGGTGAATGGCAGGTGATGATAATTTAATGAGTCTTTATCTATAGTCTGCCGGTGATTTTGTTGGAGCCTCTGTAACAGGGAGGGAAGAAAAAAGTCCTGTACATATTAACATGAAATCACTTTACACCCTGCTCGCAAGAATCTATCAGACATCCGTAACGTAACCAGAAAGTGTCACATCACGCAATGGTACAAGCTACACGGTTCAGATCGTGTATGTCCCAGGGCGGAACGTTACCATCGGCTGACAAAGCCGACTGTATCTTGGCTGCATCTAGCATCTTCCTGCGGTGGCGCTACAAATGCGCGCGATTCGCTGCACCTTCGCTACGAGGAAAAAGGGAACTTCCTAAGTTGGGCCGGTACGTTCACCTTTGCTGGCTGATCGTATCGGGGAGAGATGCAAATCTATGACGCTGTAACGGCTAGCGATTCTCAGGGAAGCGTCGGGGTACCTCCAAGCGAGCAAGTCAACAAGTTTGCCAGTGGTATGCCATCACCCGTGGAGTCGTTCCGTTTCCCGGCACAGAGAACGGGGCATTGGCATCAAACGACGTTCGGGAACGTTAAGGGTCTAAAATATTAGAATGCAGAAAATTCATCAGCATCCATCTTGACGTACTTGGCGTACGTACGTACACACAGCGGTGTGCTGTTTTTTTTTTGTTGCTGGCCGCTTCCTTCAAGTGACGCTCTAACCTCCCGGGTTTCTTTCTTCGTCGGGCTTTCACGGTAACCGCTAGTTTCCATTAAGTGCGCTCGGAATGGCGCCGTCCAGCCGTAGGTCCGTACATTGGCATCGGCGTCATCGTCGGAGCCGCGTGGCAGGTAGTTAATTAAAGGGAAATTTATATGCAAATTTTCAATATCTTCGCCATTTGAATGAGCACTATCTTGCGGTTGATATCGTCCAATGATGCTCGAACGCACGGTGCTGATGGGTGCTCGCTTCTCTTTCGTTGTAAGGCCTACCAGGGTCCAGACACCAGACCCTGTTGGTCGCGCAATTGACGCACAAATGGTGTGAATGGGCCCGTTAACCGAGTCGAATTAGAAACGTCAGGTTGAGGGGCTTTTTTTCCTCCTTACGTACGATCATATTGCTT
>KZ063054.1:54332-74525 GCA_002091835.1 Anopheles maculatus
TGCTGCTGCTGCTTTCCGGTTGCTGGTTTAAAAATAAATCTCCACAAGATAGATCCCATTTGCCCATCTTCAGGTGAGATTGAACGACCGTCGGCCAAACGTTTGTTTAACTTTGTCGTGCGAAGAGCATCTTCATTCAATTCTTTCGCCGACCGGATACCGAACAGTGAAAGTGGCGAAAGCGTTTCCGAAAATGAAAAAGAAAGAAAAAAAAACTGATTAACCACTTCGATCTGCCCAGTGACCAGAAGGTATATAACAGGGTAACAACATCATCATCATACGGGGCGCGCTCGTTTCCCGCGCCGGCAATCCACGATGATTGACAGGCAACATCGGAAACATTTCAATCATTTCGAGCTGGAGAAGGCAACCACGATTAAAGGGCTCGACCCGGGCCGCCTGTTTCGCCACGAGTGCCACGTTTGTGCATCCGATTCTTGTTGTTATTGTGTGACCCGTGGTGGCCATACTCAAAGCCCTCACTTTCGTTTTTTTCGTTCGACTCCACTACGGAGTGGATTCCCCTTTTTCTCCAAGTTTCCTGGATCGATGTCTAAGCGCAAGTTCGGATTGTGTTTGTATTGGACCTTAATTAGATTAAATTGATTTTTTCGAAGCGCCACACTGCCGATGTACGATGATTTTGGGGTTTGGTCGTGTTCGCGGTGGCGCATTTTGGTCTACGAGCTGCTGAGATTGAGTAAATAATTGATTGTACGCCTAATGGGTTAATCTTGATCTTAATTTATTCCATCACGAACGGATCGCGGTGCTGGATGAAGTCTGCTAAACGGAGCGTGTTTGTGTCCGTGTCCGAGTGGTCGATCACGCCGATAGTGAGAAATCGCGGCCGTGCGTTGGGTACTTGTCCCTTTTGTAACGAGTGAGCTGTAGATGCGCGAACGGGATGTGGGTTGGATGGTTAAGCACGAATGCCATTTTTATGGTGTGCAGGCGCAATAATGATAACTTGCTTTACGGTCTGTGATTACACTTTTCTGGTAATCTGTGGAAAGTGGATGCATTACGATGCAATTGGCACTGAGTAAACCTTCTGCTAAATTTGTTATATAGAAATAATTTCAATAACGATGCTTTGTGGAATAGTTTAAGAACTTGTAATGCGTATGAACTCCTAAATCTATTTGACTGACGTGCAACGTATGACATGCGACATTCAATGGTGACGCGTATTGTAAGCCACAATGTAACACGCGTCATTCAACAAAATGCACAAACCCTTTCAAAGTAGTAAGATTAGCAACATTGTCCGTTTGTTCACACTCTGTGCACTACACAGGAAGCCAACAACGAGTCTCCCGTACTGCAGCCATTTATTTCCATTCCTTTCTCCAAGGTTATTTACGGCATGGCATGGCGTAGCATTAACTGCGAGGCTTCAGGTTCACGGGATTATCATTCCCATGCTATGTGTGTGTGTGCGCGATGGTGATACTAGGAAGAGCCTTGAGAATTAATTTTATCATCCTTAACCCATTTGATGGGTGGAAGCGTGTGTGCCAGTGGGAATGATGTGAAGGCACAATAATGAATGATTTCTTCTCCCGGGTGAATTTAATCTAAGGAAATGGGAACGATGTGATAGAACAACGCATTGTTGGAAATCTTTAAGAGGCTGGCAGTGAAGGCAATCGTTTTAATGATGGTATTAGGGCTTTAGAGCTTCGTTAAACGCCTCATAAGATAATCTGAATGTGCCTATCCGGCCTCTGCTGTAACGTTAAGACAGGCACGGTTACGATCATCTTATTGTGTTGTTTTGTTGTTTAGGGAGTGTTTATGAGGTCATGAAATGAATCTCTTTTCATTTGAAAGATAACATGTTCTGATATCTGTATCTAAAACACAATAAATGTCCTATTCCTATGCTTCAGAGCTGAAGTTATTTGTGTACTATGGAGAATTTTTTTATTCTGTAACGCCATCTTTGCTCGCTTTGATGCGTTTTGGGATGCTTTTTTCCCGAAGAAAGTGCAATCGTTTGTGTGCATTATACGCTAAAATTATAGTGCATGAGATTTATTGTGGACTCTTTTGCTGCTTGCGGACACACCAATAACTTTCTGCCGGCACAGTGACAGGCCGGCACGAGAAAAATATATTTAGCACGATAAATTTATGTAAGGTCCAGTTCTACCCGCACTCAATTTTTCGTGCGAAGTTCATCAACTCCCACCACAAGCGGGCATGATTGTGATTTGCTAACGGATAAGTGACACACTGCACCGGAACGGAATCCAATCCCAGCCGGTCGGGGAACCGGTCCGGATACAGTGACCGACGCAGAGTGGTACGGTTCCTCCCGATGAACGGCTTTGTCCAGACGGTGCCGGTGAACATGTTAAGACCATTATGCATGCCGTTCATCGACGGATAGGTCATTTGCGATTGATACCATCACGGTCGGGGCACACAGGGCACCAGGACGCCGGAATGGCTCATAATTATAGTGCCCGGGAAGCGCGGAACACGTCGGACCGCGGAGTTTCCAAGCTCGCCGAAGCCCTTACCGTGGCCGTTGTTTCGCAAAACGGGGACAGCAAAATAAATTAAGAAATGCATATCGCTGTGGCTGCGAACCCAAATCGAGCAGAAGGCTCTCTCCAGGTCGGGGTGAAAGCATTAAAGCGCGCGAATATTGGAGTGTCTCGGCAGGGAACGCGGCGACCGTAGGAGTGTTGTGGACCGGGGCTACAAATTGAAATCAAAAGAGACGTGAAATTTGCTTGCTGCAAGATAGGAGGACACAACCAGTGTGCCTCCGAGTTCGGATGGTTCGTTGGCGTACGTACGGGAGGGCGAAAGAATAAATAAAAGCCGAGCATCGAAAGTTGCAGGAAAAGCACAAACAAACCCCTTCACTTGCACTGGTGTACATACTCGACATTCAAACAGCCCTCGTGTAGAGGGTATCGGGATATTGGGGAGATCCGTTTGCAAACAGGCAGCAAGGAAGCGATCGTACGCGGCTGGTGAAGCGTTACTCGATCGATCGTCTTGAAATATCTTCGCTAAACATGACGACGAAATTTTGAAAATAACACTCCACATCGCGTTGTACGACAAGGAGCGCAACCACGCACGCATGGGCTCCTTGAGCGTTAAGCTTTGGATCGTTGCAGCCAGTACCCCAGTGTGGTGGTTCTCAGAATCGCTTTCTTCAGCAATTTGGTCTTCTTTTGCGCTGTGCCTGTTGTCTGTTGTTTTGTTCCTGGGCTGAATTTTCAGGGAAATGTATGCTGCGCTTGCCCCGGATGGAACGGAAATTGACCAACGTTGGACCAATTTGCTGTCACTAGTGGCGAGAGTGATGGGAGGTTTCACTTTGTTCTTCGTTGTTGTGCCGTTTTTTTTTGTTGTGGTTTCAAAGGGCCATGCTTCGCGATTCCTCTACGCTTAGCCAAAACGGTAAACGCGCGGGAATGTGTGTCATAGGGTCACACGGGCGTAAAAGAACTGCTGAAGATCGATGGAAAACGTGATAAGAAAGAACGTGAATAAATTTTATTAATTTTGAGTAGATTTTCCTCTTGCAATTTAATATTTTATTAGCTAAGTTTTTATAGGAAATTAAAATACGGCTATCATAACAATTAAACGTTGCACAATGTCTGACGTATTTTAACTTTTCCACATTTCTGTTTTCCGCATATTTTGCACTCCTTCAGTCAACGTAGCAAGGAAGATGGCTCAAGCGTCTGAATAGGGTCTCTCTTTTCTTAAGTGTGTCGAAGATGAACCGTCCCTCCTTCACAAACCGATAATAACCGTGTGCGTGTGAAAGTTAGTGAACTGTTGTTGTTGCTTGTACACAGATTCACAGTTTTTGGTACACGCTTTAATGTGCATAAGCTGAGGCCTTACACCGTAACCGTGCGGGAACACTTCACAGCTCCTAAGGGTGATCGAGCAACTTTGTCTTGATCCGGTGCTAAGCATTATAGGGCAGCAAAAGTGTGATGATGCTTCAAAGTAACAGGAGAAATGTTCAAGTACAAGAAGCTCGTAATGAGAAACAGTTACGGGTAACGAGGATTCCGTGTCGATCAAGTAAGCGAGGCGGAGATGAGTCTCTTCTTATATTTTTGCAGTGCCTAAAATTGGCAGTTTTTGGTGTTTACTGCACAATTATTGTTTTCTCACAATATTGCATTTGCAGAAGAAATCCCCATATTTGGTCTTAATTAGCTACGCTGGGTAAATGTCGCCATTTGGCACTCAATTTGAATACCGCATTCAAGCAAAAAAGAGAACCTAGATTTATCGAGTTAACAACAATTTCTCGGTTGGTGGTTTTCAGTGCGAACAGATGATCGTGGCTGAAGGTTTTTCTTTCTTCCCTGCGTTATACCGTTTATGATCACTAATTATACCCATCAGCGCCTATACACGCCGTTTCATCTGTGTTCCGATTCATTCGGATGGCATCAAACTGCTCTCGAATGCTAGCGAGATTGTAATGATGTAAAATCTCATGCTTCACATCAGCGAAATTGGACGAATTGAAGCAAACAACTGTTTTATTGTGTAGTGGTTATGCTGGTGGTTGAATCATGTTTTACGTTTGGTTTATGAGTGTTCGTTACAGGCGGTGATCGTGTGCGGGATGTATATGGGATCAATTAAAATAAACACACTCATTTTTGCTGATTGGAGCCGATTTTTGCTGTTAGTGGAAGGTTTCTACAACCTCATAAGTCAATTTAAGATCAAGTTTTCAGTTTAAAGTATAAAGTAAACGTCTCAAAATGTCAGTTGTGCTTCAACTTGTTCTGACGTTCTGACTTACACCTGGCCTTGAACTAAATTACCATGTTACACCGGTAGCATTGAATGTATCGGTTCGGTTAGCATTGAAAGAGCGGTCAGGTGCGAAGCGGATTGGTTGATAGTTGATTGGAATTTAGCCTTTTTTGCGTCAGATCGATACCAATACGTAGATTCGTGTGCAAGGGAAGTATCTTCGTGTCGATGTGCAAATGAGCGAACATGCAATAGATCAAAGTGCATCGAACGCTGTCCACCGATCGTGGTTTCCTCTACAGATCCATCAAACGAAACGAATCAACATCCATTAGCGTCCCGGTGAGCGAATGCAAAAGAATGACAAGTGTTCACTGGCACTCGTCCAGTTGTGGTATTTGAGTTCCGTCCAAGGTACGAGCCTCCGAGCCACGATTAGACGAGACCCTGGAACGTAAACTCGCGACTGGATGGAGCAGCTAAACCGTGATAGAAAGAGGGACGCAAACAAAGGGCGGGGCAAGAGGGAAGCAAATATCTTTCCGCCTTTGTCTGACAGATTTTGCAATCTAGCTGAGTTGATTAATCGATAAAAGTCTAATGAAATGTTTCATTTTATCTTTTCTTGCAGGTGAGTTTATGTGCGCGCGCTTTCGATGACGATCAAAGTAGAGAAAAATTGCTGTGGAGAACGCTGTGTGTGTGTGTGTGGCCGTTCCACTTGGGGAATGGTTCTGATGCGAACTGCCACCTTGGTCTGAATGGTTTATGTGCGTGTAAGTTTCTGCGATGCTGTGCGAGTACCATCGGTGAATGGCAGGTGATGATAATTTAATGAGTCTTTATCTATAGTCTGCCGGTGATTTTGTTGGAGCCTCTGTAACAGGGAGGGAAGAAAAAAGTCCTGTACATATTAATGTCCCTGACTGTACCGGATTGCCAATGTCGCAAGCTAATGAAGACGCCCGTATATTAAACGGGCCCATAATTAATTAACGTTTTACGTGCCACGGTGCTGAGAGTGTCAGAATGATTTTACAATCTGCATCGCAACCGCACATTAACGATTATGAAAGCAGCGCCATTAGTAGCACCATCAGTAGAGTATGGTTTAATCGATAAGGATCTTAATATTTGTACCTATCTTGCACGGGTCCATGAAATCACTTTACACCCTGCTCGCAAGAATCTATCAGACATCCGTAACGTAACCAGAAAGTGTCACATCACGCAATGGTACAAGCTACACGGTTCAGATCGTGTATGTCCCAGGGCGGAACGTTACCATCGGCTGACAAAGCCGACTGTATCTTGGCTGCATCTAGCATCTTCCTGCGGTGGCGCTACAAATGCGCGCGATTCGCTGCACCTTCGCTACGAGGAAAAAGGGAACTTCCTAAGTTGGGCCGGTACGTTCACCTTTGCTGGCTGATCGTATCGGGGAGAGATGCAAATCTATGACGCTGTAACGGCTAGCGATTCTCAGGGAAGCGTCGGGGTACCTCCAAGCGAGCAAGTCAACAAGTTTGCCAGTGGTATGCCATCACCCGTGGAGTCGTTCCGTTTCCCGGCACAGAGAACGGGGCATTGGCATCAAACGACGTTCGGGAACGTTAAGGGTCTAAAATATTAGAATGCAGAAAATTCATCAGCATCCATCTTGACGTACTTGGCGTACGTACGTACACACAGCGGTGTGCTGTTTTTTTTTTTTTGTTGCTGGCCGCTTCCTTCAAGTGACGCTCTAACCTCCCGGGTTTCTTTCTTCGTCGGGCTTTCACGGTAACCGCTAGTTTCCATTAAGTGCGCTCGGAATGGCGCCGTCCAGCCGTAGGTCCGTACATTGGCATCGGCGTCATCGTCGGAGCCGCGTGGCAGGTAGTTAATTAAAGGGAAATTTATATGCAAATTTTCAATATCTTCGCCATTTGAATGAGCACTATCTTGCGGTTGATATCGTCCAATGATGCTCGAACGCACGGTGCTGATGGGTGCTCGCTTCTCTTTCGTTGTAAGGCCTACCAGGGTCCAGACACCAGACCCTGTTGGTCGCGCAATTGACGCACAAATGGTGTGAATGGGCCCGTTAACCGAGTCGAATTAGAAACGTCAGGTTGAGGGGCTTTTTTTCCTCCTTACGTACGATCATATTGCTTGGTTATTTTTTCTTTTTTAAAGAGAGAGAGAGAGAGAGAGAGAGAGAGCAAGACACTCAGAGTTGAAAGGTGCCTCTGAGGTGCGTGATGGTGTCGGATATTCCAGATTTTGAGAGAGAGAGAGCAAGACACTCAGAGTTGAAAGGTGCCTCTGAGGTGCGTGATGGTGTCGGATATTCCAGATTGGACACCTTAGCTTATCTTATCTTTAACCAACACGCATGTACACCTCCGCCACGGAAAATAATAATTTCCAACAACATCATCACTGTCGGCGACATGCGGCCAAATGTGAATATTAAATTAAACAAGTTACTTTCATGTCTCCTCTTTTAAGTTGAAATGCTTAACACTATGGGACCAATGGTTTTTTTTCCTCAAACGAAAAACATTAATTTATTTTATGATAAGACATAGTTTCTTTTTCTTATTAAGCTTTTCTTTTCATGATGTAACTGTAATACAAAGCATAACTTCCATGGCTCTCCAACGTGGTGCGTTTAATGGCGCCCAATTGGAGTAAATTGTATCAGTTGATGCCTTATTTTTAGTACGCACTTGTAACGATTCACGACCTACAAAAACCCGCCACTACAAACCTGTCCAATCCGATTTGTCAGCAACCGGCAGCCCCACATATCAGCCACGAGCCGGCCGGTGTTAATGCTGACTTTATGGTACCTAATAAAACCAAATCGCAACTCGCCACCGTGCGCGGCGGACGCGAGAAATTAACGCACCAGTGCCCATTATTGCCAGCAATTCCGCGTGTATGCAGAAGCGGCCCCCAACACGTGACAAGTGGCATTTCGAACGAATAAAGGTGCCCATTTGATGGCCGCGTCCAGTGCGGACGGATTGGCCTGGTCCGTGGATGGTAAAATGGCGGGAGATGTGCGGGCAAAGATAAGCCCGGCTATTAACCTGCGATCGCGATCTCCTGCCCGTATCAAACGGGTTCGAACGGTTGGGGACGCTTCTTCTCGGCGTCCTTTGCTGGTCGTGCACGTTTTGCACCGGGAGTAGGTACCCGGGCTTGGCAGTAATCAAATACACGCGAACATGTACACACAAAATGTAAAACGAAATCGGTTGATGTTCACCGTCAAACTTACCCCCTCCGAGTGCTGAACGATCGACCATTTAATGTGGTGACACAATGTTTTACAATTTAATTTGCCTCGGGACGCCATGGCTGGTACGATAACGGCATGTGACAGGAGGTGAACTGGCGCTGGATAAGGATCGGCCCTGGAATGGAAATCACCTCGCCTCCATCACCATCGGCGGAACAGCGGATCTGCCCCAAGCAGCATGTAAAAGCGTCAGATCAAAGATCACCACGAACGATAAGGTTTTATCCGGATCCGTGTCTATGATCGTTTGTTCAATCCCGCAGAGGAGTCGATCGCTCTCCTTGGTACTGGTATCGAGTTTTCTTCTGCATTTCTGCTTATAACAACAGATCGAAAGCAATCAAACGATAGTGAACGCAAACGTTGTGAAATGGTACAGGGTAGAAAACGGGCAAACCGCACTGGCGGGAGTTTGGTAAATCATTGTGTCACGAAAAGGAAATTGATCCTAATTTTGCGATAGTTTCACCGGTATATTGTTGTTAGCTCGGGTGTCTCATTAAACGATCCGGGCGTGGTAGTGAAGCAAGCGCAAGACTACAGACCCTGAACGCGACCGGGCACTTCATATTTTTCCCGATACACTGTCGGTTCGCTATCCGTACAAGTTTTTCTCTCTCTCGCAACGATCAAGCACGATCAACGATCGTGAAGGGTGTTTCACATAAAAGGGGGCAGTTAGCGACACTGTCGTGCCGTAATCAGGGCCCAATAATCAACTAATTATCTACAGGCAGTAGCTGCGTTAGGGTCTGTTTTTATTAATCGTTCAATTGGAAAATTTTATGTTCGAATCTGTTGGGTGGGCTAATCGTTCGGGAGGGACGCGACAATGTGGCGCGGGTTGGATGGAAGGGCTGAGGGTAGAGAGAACGTTGCTGCAGTTGTACCGAGAGTCGCTACGGTACTGGTTGCTTGTACTAGTCGTGACAACCTTTCAGCTGTCCGCTGAGTAACTGGAAACTGTGTTTTTCTGTTGTTGTCTCCACTTCAATTAGTGCTTAGTGTGCTAGTTACCGTGGTTTTGTTATTTGCTTACGTTTATGGTACTTTTACTTGATTTTTTACTTTGCTGCAACAGAAAGGACGGTATTGAATGAACATACTCAATCTTTTAAAAAAAGTTTACGGCTGTTAGAAGTTTACAAAGCGGCAATATGCGATGGAACTGAGCTACTAACCTCATTCGATGTAAACAACTTCTAAACTCAAGTGGTGTGATGGTTGAGAACAGGGGTCTCTAAAATCTGGCTTGACAGACTCGCAAGAAATTGTAGAACTTCGCAAAAACACAATATTTGGTCACCAAGACTTCATTTTCGCTGGCGAATCAACGTTGCCATCAGCCATCTATTTGCCAGCACTAACGAACTTCTTTAAGCAAAACTCTTCTTTAAAAACGTTATGGAAGGCTAACAAATAAAAAAATAAAAAAATTAACACTAAAGTTCATGGTTGACCAGTGTTTGGTAGCTTAACGAAACATACAAATTTGAGTTATACCTTCTGTTTGCTCGCCATCGAACAGCACATACCGTACCACGATGCATTTAAAGCCCCAGCATACCATCCACCAGAGCCTCACAACGCAACGCAGATCAAAATCACTTTCGAATTTGATGACATTCCGTGTTTGTCGCTTGACTTTTCACTGTTTTCGTTCGCGTCCCAGACCCGTCTGCTCTCACCTGACTTCCGACTCACCGGCGCAGTGTTGGTTGCAGTCCGCTCGGTAACGATCGAGCGTAAAGCACGTTCCAGCGGTTTCGGCCTGTTGACAGATGGCAAATAGTAAAATTGAGTTATCGCTCAATAAATTTGTTTATGTGCGCCATTTGCCTCCCCGCTTCCACTTCCGATAGCGCGGCAGTGCGTTGAAGATCCGCCGGTTTATTATGGGCCCGGTAGTCTGGTGTGGTTATGCGGGCCGCGCATCAGTCGGAAGCGCATCGAGCATTTCTCTTTTTCTCCCTGTGCTGTCAACTTTTATTTGAGCGTCCCACGAGACCGTCACAGGTTGCCTAACTGCGTTAGAGACTGTTTAAATATTTTCGAACATGTCAAACGATGCGGATGGCGATAGCACTTGTTGATTCGGCGTTAATGTTAAGAGCTTCTTCCGGTGGCTTTGCTGTAAGAGCAACGAGGTGAGTTTTACGCCGTTTCAAAATGTTCCATTCACAAGATCGTTGAACGTTGAACGGTTAGCGATCTGGCATCTGATGTACGCAGTGCAGCAACGCGCACGGGGACACTCATTTCGTAGCATCCGTTAGCTTAACGCCCGTTCAATTACGACGATTATGACGTTGCCGTAGGACGACAACATCGTGCAGATATTCTTGTTGTGTTGACTGTTGTTGTTTCCTTTTTGCAGTTCGAATTTATCCGTCTTATGCGCTCCACCATAAGAGCGGAGCGAGATTCATCCATCCTTCGCACAAACATTCCGGTTTAATATCTTCCTACAGTGCACCACCATGTTTTTCCCTCACAGGCTAAGTGGGCTCGTTTGCGCACCAGCATGGCGGCGAGCCAGTTCGCGTACAGTGCGTCCCAGGCTGCAGCTCTGAGATTGAGGTTGCACGGCTGGTGCAAATTCAATTTGCTGCCGCTGCCATGCCGATACCAACCACACAGCCGTGGGCGTAGGCATGTTTTGCCTTTGTCGCTTCTGCAGCAACTATACTCCCTTTTCCCAACTTGATCCCAGCTAGCGGTGCACTTTTATGCAGCGATCGCTTTGGCGCACAGCTTATTATGATTCCACATCCCACACTCAGTTCCACTTTCTTCTCCCACCCAGCCAGCTGGAAGGAAGGAAAATGTCTCCACAGTTCGATTTGTAGACGCGAGATGCGAAAATTGCGGCCTTAAAGCACGCTACGCCAGTTCCGTACGAGTTGGTCTTTAATTTTTACCAGCTTCTTCCGGCCGTTTTTTTCTGAACGGATGACGACGGCACCATGGTGTGATTTTAACCACAGGGCTAGTAGGATTTGACGCTAGTGATAGGGCCGTACGGGCACGCGAGATTGTGTAGGCGCGATTCGCGAATGATGTCTGGATGTGGACGCTCATGACCACTTGCTTCCTTCGCCGATACGATGTACGCTGTACGCTGCGGCACAGAAACAGTCCCGTCCTGCTCCGGATGGGTCAGATTAAGATGACCCTCTTTAGCGATCTTGAAACTGGATTTGCTGGCCGGTTGGATTTCCATGGTAATTGTCCAGCGCTTGGTGCGATCATTTGACGTGTCATAAAGTGTTGATTAGGACGACAACTACCGACCATACTTGGGTAGCTAACGGTTGCTATAGCAACGTTAGGCAGAGGGAGAGAGAATACGCTGTAACGCGGAATAAACGGAAATTGAAAAAGGAAAACATGTTGTGGCATGTAACAACAGTGATCAATTGTCGTATTTACGATACGATCAATTTATTGTGCCGTTGCTAAGGGTTCATAAACCAGTAAACCAATTTGTCAGGATTAGGCATTATGAACTCGTCGACGTTATACAAATGTTTGCTTTTAGGATAATGTGCACAATTTCCGTATCATGGTTTATGGAAAATGTAATAAAACATAAATAGATTTTTTGTTATAATTTCCTCCCAAAAACAAGAATTAAATTGCCTGCTTTTTCACCTAATGTCTCATAATTTTTGTCCTTTTTTGGGAATAACACACCACGCTTAAACTGAGCCAATAAACTCGGTACAGAATAACCGGTACAAATTTCGTCTCTCTCCGACAAATCCCGATGAACTGCTGATGTGTGTGGGGGAGTCTGTGCGCCCACACCACGCTTATGTCAATTGCGCAACGTACAATAATAAATTGCAATACTTACTGGTTATTAGCAGGCGTTATCTTCCTTTCCACCCACCCGGGTCTGGACACCGGTCACCGTACCGGTGCACGCAGGAGAAGCAACGTTGATCGAAAGAGAGAGACAGAGAGAGAGAGAGAGAAAAAAAAACATACACTAAATAAATATAAAAATTATCATTCAACATCGTGGCCTGTGTTACTGTTGCGTACGTTTCCTCCGCAAGCCGCAGCGTACTTGTGCACAGGCACTGGACAAGTCTTTCGAGCTGCTGCCTAAAGTCTTCGTCACCGTCATCGTAAAAGTCTACCCACGCGTTTATTGGGGCCTGGACAGCAGAGCAAACTGTTTTCGCGGAACGTTGTAACCTACCCAACTCGTCTACGCAGCACCAACAGCGTTCCATTGACAAATATAAGCTCATTTTTTACGATTTCTTTCGTAGCAATGGTTTTCATTCATAAAAGCGTTTGGCATTGGGGTGGTTTTTACGCGAAAAAGGGTGAGTGAGTGTGTGTGCGTAATTGGCAGGTAGAAAGCAGGAACTCCTGACCTCTATACGACAACGTTTTGAAGCCAACTTTTCACACCTCCCGCTTCATAGTTGTAACTCATTCACAATTTACTCACATGTCTCAACAGTTGCATAACGTTTCCTTGTTGCCGGTGGAAAGGATGACTCGATTGTCCGAAGATTGGCGATCAAACGAAAACGGCACCCTGCTGGCAAAACCCTTGCTGGTCTGTAAAATGTTTCCCATTCCCAGCTAAACAGCGCCCGGTTAATACGATCACGATCATGATAGAAACCTAATTTTCACGCTGCAACCAGCACCGTCCGTTTGAGAGACGGCTGGAAATGGCCATTTTTCTTCGGCCTTTTTTTTTGCAATTTAACTACAGCCAGGATCGGTTGACGTTGGATGCATTTGCAGTTAGGCTAGGCGCACCGTTTATCGCACACCAATCCCGGCACGCCATCGCCGTCGACGATCGACGATTGATCTGGCGAGCTGGTTTACAACGGTTTGGCGGGTTTGTGGCCTACGCCGCTGTTACATCATTCGCGCCACTCTTTCGTGCACTGTAGCGTTGCAGTTTGCGATCACGTTTTCTGCTTGCAAGAAGTGGAAAGAAAAAGCTGACTGGCCCTCTCACTGCAGGATGCAGTTGGGCAAAAGTTTTTGGTGAATGAAGCAGTTTTACGAACGCGTCTCGAGCGTAGCAATCATTTGCCCGTTTTGGGGCGCTAGTAGCTACACCATTAGCGGACTATCAATGAATCTCGACTGCACATTACGCCCGGGTGGCTGATGTTTCTCAAGCAGTTAACCGAATCGTTTGTTCGGTTCGTGTTTCGGTGCACCGAGAGCTTTGACATGATTAAATGCGTGTTATATTCGGTTTGGGCCGCAAATCGATGTATTTGAAATGCCAGCACGCACCGCACAACGAAAAAAAAAAGTCATTCGCAAGAAAGTTAGTTATTTACGTGACAGGAGTGTACAGTGAGCGCTCTCGCTTGTTGGCCTGTGAAGAGTCCGAGAGCTCCACGCTCAATAAACATGTACCTGGAAAGGTTATACTGGCAGGTCATGCACTTCTAGTGCTGCAGCTGCAGGACGGGTTGAAATAGCAAGCGTAGCGATTTCTGTTTTTTTTTGTTTGCTTCACCGTGATGATCGATGAGCTGTACGCGAATTCGTTGCAAAATTGCAAGCCAAAAGGTAACAGAAGCCTCAGCCTCGTCTGGTGTAGTACATTCAGCAATACACCCGATATCGATTCCATTCTACCTTTATGTCACAAATTGGACACGCTAGTGAACGAAACGGTTTGCCGCTAGGAAAAAAAGTTGCACGATTCTCACCTCACCGCGCTCGATCCCGCGTTCCCGCCACTGTCCAATGGGCTTGAGCATTGAAAAGAAGTTTAAATCTTCTGGGAGATCATTGTGCATGGTCTTTCAAACGTTGAGCGTTCAAAAAAAAAACACACAGAGCGTTTAGAGCAGGCGGAACGGAACTCCTCCAGTGGCCTTCTGTTAGTAGATCAACGGCTGAACGGTGCAACTGCCAACTTGTCTAGTCTGTGTTGCGCAGGCAATCGGATCGTGGCCACTGTCACCGCTCGATCCTGTTAGCGATCGCCACAGCACCAACACTCCCGTGCTGTGTTCTTGTAACGAGATCGGTCCAATCTGTTCTGCCACGGTGGCAACCTTCAAGTCGGGGGCGATTCAACGCCACCGGCCGTGAGCTAGTGTCGGTGGCACCCTGGCGTCGATGTAAGTTAAGGGAATTTGTGCATGACTTTTCGGACACGGGCACAGCAGAATGGGCAGTGTGCACCAGTTTGCATGAGTCGATTAGCAAATGTTAGTGTCCGTTTCATTAGTGGTTTGTTTGTCAGGTCTGTATCTAATTTACTCATTTCTTCAGTATTACTGATTGCCGATCGTAGCATAACATGAACCGATATATTCCGGTTTTTTTGAGGATTCTAAATTTTATACCGGAATGTTTTTTTTTTGTCTAATTTTCTTGATTGCCATTAATCGCTCATGTGTTCTATGTTTTTGCACTGCTTACCACTCCACTCGGTTCGCCTTTATTCAGGCCAAGCCAGCTCAAGCAGTGTGACGTTTATGCTCTTATGCTATTGAATGCCATTTACAGTGATTTATAACTGGAGTGTAAATTATAGTTGTAATGAAAAATCGACAGCAACGTGTGCAGAACTTACCACCGCCATCAGCTCGTTACGAGCCGGTTTATGGCTACTCTGCTTCGCATTGGCCATCGCCATCCAACTCGCCGATATGCGGCATTTACGGCCATCGGTGCAAGGTGCGTCGTAAAGCATCAGCAAATGAACGAAGCATGTTTTCTGCTTCCTTCACATGATCTCCCCATTGACGATCGGTGACGTATCGTATTTAAAAGCTTTTGGAAGCTTATTATTTGTGGTAACGGTGGTGGTGGTGGCGGTGGCGGCGACATGCCGAATGTAGGTCAACCGTTTCACGACCAAACTAAAGGTGGCAGTGAATGGCTTTCCCAATTTTTGTTTTGCCGTATCGATTAGAGGAGAATGGACAAAACTCTTGCAGCCTCACCCCAAAACGGCGTTGCTGGCGTTGCACCGTTCGCAAGATTAAAATTAGTTTCGGCGACTTATCCCCATCGGTAAGTGATCGATGCGGGTTTGTGGGTGGTTTTCCATTCCCAGCCAACAGGGTGTGGTGCGTAAGGCGCGACCAAAGCGTGTACGGGCTACGGTAACGATCCGGTAGCTTTAGATGACGTTTGCGGAAGCCATGTACCACGCTGTAGACTAAGGGGGGGGACCAAACGAAGGTCTGCCCGAAGAAATGATGATAAATAGTGCCGGTCAGTGAATGGACACTTTACAAACTCCCGCCGATTTAATGGGCATCGCGATCGCGTGTACGATTTTGCCGTATTCAAATCTATTACCTAAACTAGCCGAATAACGAGAAGTAGGCTCTTCACGCGGCATTCAACTCCGGTTTCCGAGACGGATGGATGCATCGCCATTCTCTACCCGAGCTCAGACTGCGGCCCGGATTGATTTATGACCGAAACTGGCCAAACAACAGCAATGTGACGGTAGCAGAGAGTCATCGTCAGTCAGCAAACATATTTCTTATGCTCTAACGGGGCCGGGAGACTCACTACGGAGACCACCACCGATCCGAGTTTCGGGCGCCGTCAAAACTTTGGCACGCAGAGGGACTATCGGGGGTGCGTGCTTTATTTAAATTATGATAAACGGTTCGCTTGTTTACAATTTCCATTTTTCTCCCTACACCCGTAGCACCCGTAAACGTCGCACGTCGATCGGGTTGATTTGGTTTGTTGCTTGAGCTGTTTTTTTTTTGGTGGGTTGTGGTTCACCCTTCCGTTCGTACGGGTTCGAAATGGAAAATATTTACTTTCAATTTCTTTATGAAGAATGCAGCCACATATTTTATGTACCTCTCCGTGGATGGAAGTTGGTAGATATGCTGTTGTTGTTGGTTTGGTGTATGATTTAAGATGAAAAATAGATAACACCAGTTGGCGCATTATTACGTTGTATTGTCTTTGTTGTGTGTTTGCGTTATTTGATGCTCGGTGTCTCACGTGGGGTGTAAGACATGTTCATTTCGGTGACTTGACACTGGATGTTGTTTTGATGTGTGTATGAGATACGGCGCGGGCGAAAAATCCCTAGACAACACATCCAGTTAAACAGTTTTCGGTGGTAGAAAGTGATAAGTATTTAGATGGTCTAGGTTTTCCAAACACACACATACAGCTCAAGTGATCACCGTTGCCAGACCGAACCGGCGTACGGTTAAGTAATCGTCGTGATTAAGACCCGACTTTCGCACGGTTCCCGGGTCGCCATATTTCATTCTTTCATCACTTTCTTCCGAGCAGGAGGAAACATTTCGCTCCGACAAATTGCGCGGTACAAAACAACCCCCTCGTTTAACAAATTTCACCCGGCTTGATCCACATTTCACTTTCTGTTCGTGTGACTTTTCACTCGATAAGTTGCCGCTTCATCTTGGCGGCTCGTTTTGTGTTTAAGCGAAGCCGCTACTTATCGCAAGTAATTATCAAGCCGGTTGCCGCTTTGAACTATGAAGTGTTTCGGTGTGACACGGTTAATAGATCCGCAATTAGGTAGAGAAATATGATGTGACAATAGAGCGCGATTTCGTCTGCCCGAATTGCATTTCACCTAGCGAGACAGCTATTAAAAAATTATAATTGAAATTGCAACATCGTATCCACTGAACGATCCACGATTGCACAAGAGCTGCAGCGAGCCCTTTTTATGACTTTATAGCTTACCCATTGCGTCAACAGGTTCCCTCCGATTGCCCTTTCATGATAAGTGCCACACCATTAGATTGGCCAACAGTGAAGCTTGACCGACGAAACCTCGATTTTACGAACAGTGATAGATGCAACTCTGTTTCTGAATCGCTTCCTCGATCCTAGGACCCTTTTTTGCTGTTGTTGCTTCCCATTACACACACACTACCAATCGCTGTGGCGATTAATGGTTCCCTGGCATCCACTGAAAACGGTGGTACCTAATCGAGATCGAAATTTCTCATAACATTTAACCCCACGACGCGGCACTGTCTGGATTGGTGATGATATCGGCTGGCTGGGTTCGTTGAATCGTATTGCTCGCCAAGAAACATTTTATGCTGCTTGAGTATTAAAAGCAGGCGGATGACTTCTTTTCACAAAACGCTTGCATTTGTCTGACTTCTGTGAGGTTGATCCAAACGGTGGTTGCTTTACCGCGAATGCTTACCGAAGCAGAGGATCGACGTGGTTTCGGTTGCAATGTTTCCAAATTGGATAGCACCCAGGAAAAACGGGGTTTGTTCCATTCAATTTCTCCGTATCGGGGGTAGGGTTAATCTCGATTTTCCCTCCAAACCTCCCATTGTACTATCGTCCCTCTGCCTTACCGTTGCCACCAGTTGTACGCTGTTGCAATGAACGTAAAATTGGCGTACCATCGTACCGATCGTCGTTTGTTGTTTGGCCAGACGAAATGAATCGAAACTCTTTTAGTTATGCTTATGATAAAACGATATTTTCTTCATCCTGCCAGTGGTGCGCTCGTACTTGCGCTTGTACTTCATTTCGCTCAACAAAGAGGACGGTGTGCGCGCGTCGTTTATCGCTTGGTACGGTGGAATTCATTTTCACGCTTCGAAAAACACGAATCATTGTTTTAGGCTGGTCCGCACCGTCGTTATGTTTTCGAGCAGGAAGAAAGGGGATTGGTTAAACTGTTAGTTTGTAAATCTTATGTAGATTTTGCCGAGCTGACTTATGCTGAATGCAACAGCCAGATGCAACAAATTCCTTCCATTCTGTGTAGCAATGTTTGCCGGTGAAGCAAGCAAAGGAACAGCAAAACAACAGGAAAGGTAAGGAATGATGCTTTTATGGCGCTGAAAACAACTCTGTGGTGCTTTTCCACACACTGCACAGACGACGTTTGCAATAATAGCAGTGGCACATCGATCGAATGAATTGGTTTCGGCACATTCTCTGCATCTCTTCTGCCCGTTTGCAAATGGGTAATACCGTTCAGCATCATTTAGCTTGGATGCTTGCCGCGAACCGTTTTGTGCCGAGTTTTGCTAAAACATTCGCCCGTGCGTTAGTGATAATCCTTTCTTTCTTCCACTCTACTGCTGCTACTCCATTTTGAGCCTGTGTGAATTATGGAACACTCACACAGCTTCCATCATTCCACCTGACGTTTTTCGTGTCCGGTCAAAAATCCGTGTGTCGCTCGTAAATGCCACCCGAGTGTGGTAAGTAAAATTAATAACAACATAAGAAATGTTGAAGCAAAAAAAAAATCTTTCGTTCGAACCATCCACCAATCGATTGCGGCCCGTAGTAGTGCTCTCTTCGCTGCTGCAAGTCTGCAAAACAGGCGAATCATAACCAGAACACACAGCACAAACGTTTGTTGCTTTTTCGAGCTTACACGATCGACAATTGGCAGCCCCTTTTACCTGCTGGTGCTGTAACGAACGGCAAGGAAGCACGGATGATCGTGTGCTGCCCGTACGGAGGCAAAGGAAGCGAAAAGTGAACGTTTGGATGCATCGGGGAGCGAGAGAAAAAGCAAAATTGGCCAACCCCGAAACAAACGAAAGTTTATGCGGTACTGTCAAATAAATCTTGGAAATTTATTAGCCAAAGCACCATTCTCCGGAACCCTTGACTTTGGCTCTCGTATCGTTATGAAAAGTGTTTCCACTCGTTAGACGGTGTGCGTTAGGTTGCTAGTCAGAGGAGTGCACACACCAATCTGCTGTGGTGCTTGCTTTCTTCTAGAGAAGCTTGAGATTAGTTTCACTTTTAACGGAGGATTTCCATCTTTCCTTCTATAATCGACGCATTCACAGTTTGTTGCTACATGGGATGGAAAAACAAAACATTCCAACCGGTTGCAATTTATGCGTTTAATATACAACGGAAGCTAAAGGAATGGCTCTCAATATAATTACTTCTGGAATAAGCGAATTTATAATAAAAAACCCCAGAACAATCTTTTTTATTACATTCGGCGTGTGTGTGTACAACCCGTGGGAAACGGACACAGTTTCCTTTCGCGCCCGGCCAATGTAACCTTCACAACGAAGGGTTTCTCGCTTGACCGTGCATTTAGCATACCGTTTAGCCGCTCGAAAATATTCTACATACCAGGAAAGCTAAAGTATATGTGTCCTTCCGTGTGCGGGATCATAAAAGTTTATCATCGATCAGACTATTTATCAATCAACTTCCACCGGCTCTTCCTGCGGAATCCGTAACGGATGAACGCAATTCCCGCATTGCCACAATAACGCTCGTCAAATTTTCCTACGAAAGGGAGCGGAATGGAATTGGAAGGTCAGTGAGCGTTATGCTAGCGCCCAACAGCGCATGCCGGTGTGTCCTTGCTAATTGATTGTTTTAAATTTGTTTATAGAGCTTCACTGTTTGTTTTGTCCGCTCGCTCGGGTGTACCGTGGGATCTCGGGAGAGTCGGATACGCGCCAGCATGATAGATGACGGTGCGCGCGGATATGATAATAATTTCAACTGCTTGCCTCACCACCGGCACTCTTGAGCCTGGCTCACGATCACGCTTGTGTGTAGCCTTGGGCTGGCAAGATTTTGACTTTGGCGGCGAAACTGGTGTGTGCTTGATCGATCCGGAGAGCGCACACCGTTCGAGAATGTTTTTCACCAATCGTAGCTGGTGTCGCCATCGTTAAGCAATAGCAACTTGACATTGACTGCCGTCATCGAATTACAACGACCGGGGAGACTCTCCACGTATCGACCCCGTACCGAGGGTACGTGTGAATTGCATCGAAAACTGACCTTTTCCGTGTGGATAGGGCTGGTATGGAGTAATCGATCGATCGATCGGTATTTTAGGCTTTTGGAACCGTATCGAGAGGGCTTTTCATGTCGATCAAAACTTCTAGGGTGGCCGTTTGATCCGTTCGGTGTTTGGTTTGGGCCTGAGGCGTAATTTGTATGATCGATTTTATTATATTTAATTCGGAGCAAAGCGTACCAGACAACAATAGTTGATCGTTTTGTTTGCCTATTTGTGTCATGAGTGTAATTTATCTGTCAGTAGAAAGCTTTCATTTTCTTCCTCGTTTGCTAAAAAACGGCAGTGAAAAGAAGAAAGAGACTGCCACGTGATCGCTTCCGGCGTGTGCAGAAACATTTGTTAT